>JAEUBB010000124.1:68096-79845 GCA_018257885.1 Parmelia sp. 050094 | reverse complement strand
TATGGTCAGATGAAATGGAGAGGCTTACCTTCTTGGCTGACAGCTGGATTGCAGAGGGGCATTGGTGTCCATCATGCTGGGATGAATCGCAAGTATCGCCAGGTCGTCGAAATGCTATTCCGCAAAGGATATCTACGAGTTGTTATAGCCACCGGGACATTGGCACTTGGTATTAATATGCCATGTGCCACTGTTGTCTTCTCAGGAGATAGCATCTTCTTGACGGCGTTGAATTACCGACAGGCCGCTGGGCGTGCAGGACGCCGTGGATTTGACCTACTTGGAAATGTTGTCTTCCAGAACATCAGCCACGGTAAGATATGCCGTCTTCTGAGTTCTAGGCTGCCGGACCTCAATGGTCACTTTCCCATCACAACAACGCTGGTCCTACGGCTATTCTCTCTCCTCCATGACTCCGACAACTCTCAATACGCTGTGAAGGCCATCAATTCGCTCCTTTCACAACCGCGGCTCTATCTCGATGGACCAGCCTTCAAAGATCAAGTGCTCCATCATCTTCGATTCTCAATCGAATATCTCCGGAGACAGGATTTACTCAGCTCTCAAGGAGCGCCGATCAATTTCGCGGGCCTAACCTCTCACCTGTACTTCACGGAAAACTCGAGCTTCGCCTTGAACGCCCTCATTAAGGGAGAATATTTTCACGGCCTGTGCTCCGAAATTAACACCAAGGAGTCCCACGTGCTCCGCACATTGATGGTCGTAATGGCCCATCTCTTTGGTCGACGTCCGTGTCGAGAGGTAGGTCGTTGAATTATTTCCCAAAGAGATTAGAGTTGCTAGCCCATGCTAATGCACCCTCAAGGCTGATGAAGAATATATTGAGAACATTGTGAAGCGATCTCCATCTATCGTCTTCTTACCACCATTACCTCCACAAGCAGCCCAGATCCTTCGTACACACAATGAAGATACCCTAGAGGTCTTTACGACGTATGTTAGGACATTCGTAGATCAACATATCAAAGAAGATGATCGCAGGCTACCGTTAACGGGTTTGGAGGCTGGAGGCAACGACGAAGACGTCACTCTCCCCAGATCTCTGCCTCCGACCAAAGTCAGGTCGGCTTTCGTTGCTCTGTCCGGTCACGGCGATAGGTTTGAAAGCATCTCCGATCTTTGCAGAACCACTCGTAGCGGAGTGTTCCTGGAAGAAGCCGTGATACCGCATTTGGATATCTATCCGGACGAGTCCAAGACTCCTCTCAACGCCTATTTGTACGACTTTTTCATGCATGGAGATCTTGACGCTCTTGCAATTGCAAACGGCGTAAAGAAGTCGGATGTGTGGTTTCTCTTAAACGGTCAGAATCTTCCTTGCAGCGTAGTCACTTTGAAGTAGCGCACCATGACTGATACAGACCTTTAGACTTCTCCCTTGTGTTAGCTACAATTTGTGCATCACTCGCCAACTTCCTCAAACTTCCCGATTCTGACCTTAGCCTCCTGGACGTAATAGGAGAAGGTGATGAAAACAATAATCTAGAGGATGACAAATTTGGTGGTGACTCCACCACCGATACCGAGAGCACTACAGCCTCGGTAGCAACGACTGACACGGGAAGGACCTCCGTGACTACCACATCCTCGGCCAGCGCTAAACCCAAGCTCAAAAAGAAGGTGGCTGAATCTTGGGACGACTCTGACGCAGAAGAGGAAGATAAGCCGGAGGAGACGGAGGGAGTTCTGGATGATGATCCAAGCAAAGAACAGCTGGAAAGGGGTTTTCTTAACGTCTACAAGGCCATGACGAAATTACGAAGTGAATTCGATACGAAATTCCGGAAGATTTTCGCTTGAGCGGCACGGTTGCCTGGTCCATAAACGTACTTCATAGACATGTAGAGGCTAGATTTCGCTCTTAGGTATAAAAATTGATTGCAGATGACCCAGATGTTGACTGAAACGTTGGTGGCTAACGTTCCAGGCGCGCCTCGTGACGACGAGGATGGCAAGCCGAAGAAGCTTTACCTTTTCCCAGCCTTCATCGAGTGTTTGACTTTGGACTTCCGACAGCCGAATCATTGACGAATGGTGAATGGTACCAGACTCGACTCAACGCCACCGAATATATCTCGCCCCATCGGCCAAGGGCACAGTCCGAAAGTAAGTCGAGGAGGAGAAACAGAATCATACAGAAAAACCTCGCCAAGGAAGCCGTTTGCGCTGCTGTGAAGTGATTCAACATTCGCAAATTCACAAGACATAGAAGAATAAAGACAGGTACGGGTCCTCTATCGGTTTGAGCGGCGCCGGAGATACGTCCGTTCAGGCACTTGAGGAATGATGTAATTTCGTAAAGTAAACAACTCCCTTATGCAACATGCAACATCAAGGTTACAAGAGCATCCAGTAAACGCCAGGCTTTTCAGCAAATAATGTACGCCGCCATAATGTTCAGGCTTCTGAATAGACGACGCAGCCATCAAGCACCCTTCACCCCGGCATCCTCCTTCCCTTTCTTCATCTCCTTCCTCGTCAACTCCACCTCCAACATCCTCCTCTTACTGACCTTCCCCTTCAGCCCATCGTCCTCGCGATCAAAATACAGCGCCCACGTATCCGGCTTCTCTTTCACCGCCAAGAACCCTTCCCACCCTTCAAAAGTCATCCTTCGGTCAATCTTTGTGCAATTCCAGGGCCCCACGATATGATCTCCGACTTCGACTTTGTTTCCGTACTTCACCTCGTTGGTATCTTGATCCACGTATATCCAGTTGAGTTGTGGCGGCCCGGGCCCAATGGTCGAGACGAGCCCTTCGCCTTGCCAGCCCCAGTTGTGATGGGGGTGCGGGAGGAAGTATCCGGCAAAGGGGTGGCCGGCGGGCTCTTCGAATTCTAGCTCTTCTTCGACGGGGACGTCAAGATCTTGGACTGTTTGGATGTAGAGCTGATTGGGGAACATGAGCGTCTATGGCTCCCTTCTTTGGACATATAGGATGGCGCACCTTGTGGTTTTTCAGCACCACCATGCCTCCATTGATCTGCGCGCTCTGCGACGAGTTCTTCACGCACGATGCGACGAGATTGGTCTTCTGTCCGCGATGCTTCTCTTTTGCATTCTTATTCTGCCCTGAGCGGACTGCCTCGGTAGTGCCAATGATGGCGGGGCATGCTGCTATTGCTGTCAAGAGTCCTAAGACCATGATTCTTCGTTTCACCGAGTGTCACAGTCGTTGTTCATGAGAGTAAACAAACATTTGAAAGTGTGGTACTGAAAATCATGGGGGGAAACATATGACGATGATTTGATAAGCATGACTGCCAATCATCATCCTTGTCGCAATTCGCCCCCACATGTAATCAGCCTTTGGAGCCCAG
The DNA here is from genome assembly GCA_018257885.1 of Parmelia sp. 050094. Taxonomy (NCBI): domain Eukaryota; kingdom Fungi; phylum Ascomycota; class Lecanoromycetes; order Lecanorales; family Parmeliaceae; genus Parmelia; species Parmelia sp. 050094. The sequence goes on along the minus strand of JAEUBB010000124.1, from coordinate 76,503 downwards.
CCTTGGAGGCCGGAGGGGTCCATCGCGGAGGCTGGAACAAATCAAGGAAGTGAGATTTAAACCCCAGCCACGCCACGATAAAGCTAATAATTGGCTGCAGTCTCACGGTCTCACCATGTCCATGTCACGAGTATCTCGTGCTCCCAAAAGCAAGTTTCAAGGGCAATTGCGAAACCTGCAAGAGCCGAACGACGAGGCTGGGAATCGCTATATATCCCTCACTTCCACCCTGTATCTACATCCATCTGCCATCTTGCTCAAACCCTCTCAACCATCCATCCTCAAGCCTTAACTCAGTCATCAACCCATCGTCTTATCGCGTCAGTGTCGGTTAGTAGAAAAGAAAAAAACCATGGCCCAAAAATCCCCTCCCAAGCTCCAGCCCAAGAACCAAGCTCCCACCAAACAGTAACCCTCCCCCCACCACCGCGCGCGCACAAACCCACACTAACCCCAACGTCACCTTCAGAGCCGACCCCGAACCCGAAATGTCCTCCGATAACGAAGAGCAAGCCACCGGCGGCCGCAAGCAAAACCAAGAGCTGCAAAAGCAGCCCCAACAAACCCAACAAGCCAACCGCAACCAATCCTCCCCCTCGACCCAAGACCAAGGCCTGCAGCAGCAAAACGAAGCCCTGCAGCAACAACTCATGGCCCTGCGCCAGCAGCAGTCGCAGCAGCCCGAGGTCAAGGGCGGCCGCATCGCCCCCGTCCGCCAGTCGCGCATCCTCGACCGGCCGGCGAGCGAGGGGGCCAAGAATTCGAGCCTGAAGATCCAGATTGAGCTGGACCTGGAGGTGGAGGTAGATCTCTACGCGCGGGTCAAGGGTGATATTACTATTGGGCTGATGTGAAACTGTGTTCGTGCGGGGGATAGGTGGATCTCTATGCCAAGGTCAAGGGCGACATCACTCTCGGGCTGTTGTGAGTGCTTTCTTCGATGTACGTACGTTTGCGCTCAATCCTTGATTGCGCCTCCGAACCCAATGGGATCAATTAGTGACGATTGGGTGTAGGACGGACTCGTGAATACAAATTCGTTTTCCATTCGTTGCATTGGGAGGGAAGGAGGAGTGAAATGGTGTTTTCGGGATTTGCTGCCTACGTCATCCGAATCTTTACAATGTTCCAGCCTCCATTTCATATCGATCTGCGCTGTCATAACAGCATTTTCATCACGCGTGCATTTGTCGGAGAAAAGGTGCTCAAGGGTGCATAGCGATCATTTCTGCATGGCGCAAAAAGCCACTTCTAGATAGCTGCTCACGCTCCAAAATCTCTCGTCGCCTATATGCAATCGTTCTACCCCCTACTCAACTAAGTCAAAGCTCCCATCACCTCCAACCTCTCAAGCGAGCACCGCCCGTGGACGTTTCCTGACAACGTAATGCGCTTGACAACCCCGGTCTCCAGCATTCATGGCACGCCGTCTAACGTCACCCTCTTGCATCACCACTACAGCAATGAAGGAGCTGCGGCAAGCTCGAGGCTTTGCCTTGCAAACACGCAGCAGTGGAAAGGCTTGAAAGGTACAGAGGGTCTTGGGTCAGTATGCCTCTAGTATCGGGTATGATCTTAGCCTAGGGAAATTCGGCAGTCTAATCTACCTAATTTGTGACTCTCTGCCAACGGTATCGTACATCTTCTGCTCATGAGCTCGTAAATGCATGCGCTCATGAAGTCGTCCAATAGAAGATTGCGAGTCGCTGTAGCGGTGGCCGAGTTTCCGGTCAAAGCTAAGCCCTGCACAAGGATCCATGCTCCGCTGACTTCCCACACTCAACCGTCCGCGAGCGGGCTTGAACCAAATTGTGGACTCGATCTACCTGCTTCATTCTCCCTGCTCTGAATTTTATTTCGAGGCTGACAACCCGTAATCTCAGATAAACCTCCGATTTTGATATCATCAATTCCAATTTTCGTGCACTGACGATCCTGCCAGTCGTCCACTTTCGATCAGCGCCATTGTCGGGCACAGTAAGCGTATCAAGCTTGCGACGATCGAGCGGTCGAAGCATAGTTCCCCTCCTGACGTTGGTTACGTAGACGCCGTCGCCAAAAGCCCAGATCCACTGAAGCATCCGAACCCAGTTCTGCGGCCGTCCTAGCATCCCAAACGCAATAAGAAATCTGTCATGTTTACTTATCTCGATGGTGCCATTACAGGGTCGGAGATAGAGGATGTTAAAGGGGGGGTCCTGCGATCTGTATCAGTGTTGGAGCTCGCATAGTCGGAAGCACATGCTCGAAAGTGGATATACCAGTTCTTGCAGTTGTTTGTATCATGAAAGACATGTGGTGTCCATAAATTGAAAGCTTCAAGCAGATTCTTCACGCCCTCGGCCAAGTCAATTTTTGCGAAAAACAACTTAGCGACTCGTATGTCATAGCAATCCGCTGTGTCATCGTCGGCCACAAGAGTCGGAATCTTTCTGTGGTCGAGTGGCTCAAGCATTATATGCGAGACCAATGGCAACGAGGCCGTGAGACGCTCACCGTATTTGTTTGTTATCTTTCTCTTCGAGCAACGAAAGCCACAACGGCGCGCTTCATGCGCTTCACGCGCCTAGCCGAAATACTAATTGTACAACGTACTTTCGCAATACTCAAAGGGATGTGCATACATTGACACCTTCCCACATCCGAGTGCTCTATATTACCTTGAAGCGGGTATCTTACTATCTGCAGAGTGCGTCACCCGTGAACAAGACCCCCCCTTCCTTCGGGAGTCCCTCCTATAGACACTCGCCTCTATCCTCTTTCGATACGCTGAATCCAAACTAGAGTAATGCTCCAGGGCTTAATCTCGACCGCGAAGTTTGGCTAGCCCATGATATCATGGAGCTTTGCCCTAAAAATAGGGAATGGCGTCAATGTATTAATATAGGGCGTACATGTATCGAGTCCCTACTCAAATGTACTTCGGTTGAAGCTCATGACAATCATCAAACATAGTCTCCAAGGATGGCCATCAGATATAGGGGTGAACGTGCTCTATTCGTGGACCTATAGTAGATGCCGAGAGCTACGGACGTAGGTCATTCCTAGCACCTGCTATGGCAAGATGGCAGTCTACACGTCTCCAGGAAGAATGAGCTATACACATTGCTCGACCTTGTTACTGCATAACCGCAAAATCACATGCTACTATGTCCAAATATGTACCAAAGCTCAGACCATGGGGAAGGCGCACGATGCTTGTGGCAAGAAAGTTTGGGAGATGTGCGATGCTAAGGTGGTATTGGGATGGCCAGATCACATTCGGCAACTCGGGCCGAAACATGAGACTTGGGGATTGACATGTCCAAGCATTTACCACCCACTGGCCTGAACCGCCATCCCTTCGAGCATCCCACGTTTTCACGTAGATTCGATTGCGAGGTCGTGGAGAGACCTTGACACCCAACTATTCATCCCAATGCCTAGCTGCTTCAAGTGGTCGAAGCAAGTATTTTAGCACCGCCCCAGCTTCCAGTTCGTCAACCATGTCTCTGCTAAAAATCTTCCCGCTCTCAAAGCTATAATCACTCAATTTCTTGACTGTGGGGAAAATGTGGACGTGGTTGCGACGGCTGCGTCCCCATTCAATGAGATCAATGATGTTGACATGACGACCGCGAACAGCCTAAGCCAGGCTTTAGCGCACGTAGATCGTAAGAAAGGGTCTGTGGGGCGGCCTACTGATCGACATAGCACAATGGTTGTGGGGAGGGGCAATATACGCACGGCCCGGCAAAGGGATTGCCACGCGTCTAGGTCGTCTTCGATGCCAAACCAAAGGTTGAACTCCTGGGTCAGAGCAGCCTGGTAATTGCGCCACAGCTCATCATTCTTGGGGCTTTCATGTGGCCATCCGAACCGCTGCCGGAGATGTTTTCGAAGCAATCCGAAAGAGGTTGCCGGTGGCGCGGATGGGTCGTAATTGAAAGAGGGATAGAAGCGGAAGAACTTATCCAAGGGACCGTCGATGGCCGAAGGCTCTGATTCAGAGCTAGAGCAGCGGTGATATGTCTTTTCATGGATTGCAAACACATCTTTGCAAGTTGGACAGATCCATGTTTGCTTAATCGGCATTACTGGTTTAATGGAGGAATCATGCTGACGGTCTGGAAGAACCGATGACTCAGACATTAGCTTTTGTGCATGCGCTTTCCCAGCAAGATGATCAGATTTTGAACCCTCGTGCATCATCCGGTCGCAGGCTTTGCATATCCACAAGGCAGCGTCGATTGAGCTTGATCGACTCGGGGTTGTATGTGCAGGTTTGACTTTTGTCGATTTTGTTGAAGAAGCAAGCACAGGATCTGACCAGATCCTCTCAGGCGTCCTCTTTTCTGCGGAGACATGATCAAGACCTTGGAATCCAAGGGGTTCAGATACGAAGGACGTAGACTGTTCACCTAGAGGAGTACAAAGGAGAGTGAGCTCCTCTAAACCCGATGCTAGAACCCTGGCATTGAAATCCCACAAGTGAGCAATGTGATCATTAGTAGCTAGATGTAAGGGTCCGTCGGCAACCGCCATTGTAAGAGAGCAGATGGTACATGTCCACATTGTAGATTCCATTGAGTACCAAACATATCAATTCGCATTTTGAACAAACACGGTTGTCAGGATTAAATGTATGTTGTACGGCTATCATCGGGCGTAGGTGGGGCAGGAGTTAGTGAACAGCAGTCGGGTGGCAGGTCGTGGATTGTTGCAGTAAGCGCCTTGTTTGCGAGGTGCATGATGCACATGATCTTGCTTGATTGGTTCGATTCAATCATATGCACTGACACGGATAAACATGATCTCATCCACGACCCCGGGGAAGGTGACAGCAAAATCTGCATAGTATTGACTTAAGATACTGTGACGAATTTGTGAACCGAGCTTTGCACAAAGACGTTGAGAAAATGCAGTCTCCATAATGAATGGACATGCTACGGAAGTCTAATTGAGGGCCCTACAATAACAGCTTGAAGGGACATTAGGGATTTTACCCCCAGAAGAAAAATGGCATCTTTGTACTTGCAAGGACAATCTAAACGTTTTATTGAGGTGAGTGACATTTTTGGCGTCATGTACAAGACTTGGTGTCAGTGCAGACCTCCGTACTTAGTCCTGGATCCCGCCGAGAAATGCAAATCATATTTCATGACCTGAGGCTTTTTAGAACGCTTGCAATGAGAATCTCCTGATCGAGACGTCGTAAGCACTCATATCAACAATCTGTTAAGCCCCAGGCAAATATTTCAGAGCCCTTTGACTGGTCCAGGCGCTCTCAACTTGTGTCGCGGCTATCTGTGAACAGGCGTTGGTTATAGCTTCAGAGCATTTGAGATGGAAGAAAAGGAGTCCATGGGCATGATGGCTATACTGTTGGTGCAATCAATTTGCAGTTCAGAGCCCTATGGTGTCATCCATTTCGTTCTACTGTACATGACGCTCATGATCTCATCGTGAATCGTTTCCCTCTATACCAATAACATAGAACGCTCTTTTCAACTTGAGTCGTGAGGCAATTCCAGCCAAGAGGATTCTCTGTCAATAGTCTGCGGAGGTTGCATCTCTTCGTCTGTTATCGGATCCAGATCCTGATCTGGTTGACCATCATCATCATCGTTGGACTTTTGCGTATTGAAACTTTCGACATCCTCTTCGTCAGTGAACCACATCACTAAATAATGGTTGTCGATTGTCTCTCCTCCTTTATGTCGAAGATAATCCTTGATAAAGGGGTTTGATGTATAGTCCTGAGGTTTTAGTCCGTTCACGTCTGTACAATTGGCTGCGACACCTGCAAAAATCAGAGCTCTAATAATTTCCATGGAGCCAGCTCTTGCAGCCAAATGAATTGCCTGTAGCCCAAAATCTGTCTGTCTATGGGGGGAGGCGCCTTTTTCCAAAAGAAGTTCTACCATCGGGAGGTTGCCTTTCATTGCTGCTACATGAAGAGGTCGACAATGATCATCTTCGATTCCGCCGATCGGTTTTTCAACTACCTGGCCAAGAAAATGTCCCAATTCGGCTGCTCGCAGCAACGTCTGCATGACCTCAACGTGCCCGTTGGATACAGTGGCATAAACTGGGCAGAAATGCAACAAATTGCTCGTGTAGCTTCCCAGGAGGTGAGAATTGGACTTCGTGGTTGCCAGCAGTCGCTGTACCGAATCATTATCGCCTCTACCGCAAGTCTCAACGAAGTCCGCATATAAGTCATCGCGACTCTTGAAGACCCATATATCATGCACGCCATCCTCTCCGATGGCTGAAGCGTCATTATCAATTCGAGTGGTCACCATGATCCCCTGAGCTACCTGTCGTCCTACATCTTCTTCCGCGATTCTCTTAGCTGTCTTTGCTGACAAATAAGTGATACTCGTACCTCTAGATCGCCTGGCTAACTTTTCGACAAATGACTCGTTGTTCTGACGTCTATCCCCTCCAGGGTTGATGGTGTCATTATCAGAGTCAGATATATTGGAGGCATAGTTATGGTCAAGGTCAAATTCCCGTCTTCGAGGGCGTTGCAATCGTGCATTTCGATAATTCCTTTTATACGCTCTGGCGGTGAATAGATCGTCTTCGAAACTTAGCTGATGATATGTCATGGTCACGTCACTACTTGCGCTGTTCGGGCGGCTGGTTTGACCCGTGGATGTAGACAATCTTGAAGACAATCTTGAAGGAACGATGGAAAATGCACTTTCATCTGACTTCATGAATTGTTGTTTCGGCTGCTGCATCAGGTTGCTCGTAGCTTGTGGGGTGGGCCTATATAATGTTAGCAGCTGGCTGCTGGAGATTTTTCCCACGTTCAAGCAAAGACGAGGACTAGGGGCCCTAAGATACCAGTCTCCATTCTCTATTCTCGACAGTTCACTTCAATGAATGCCTGTAAGATTACAACTTGGAGTGAAACTTTGAGTGCTACGTAGGAATTGTAGACACTCACAATTGAATTGCTTGCAGAAGAAGACCCATGGTCTGTGCCTGATCCCGAATTCGGTTTTGATGGCCCTGGAATGTATTCTCGTTCAACACTAGTCGTGAACGCTGGGCGAAGGTCATGTTTGAGGCATCGTACGACTGCAAATCTTCCTCCAGCGCATCTAATACTAAGGACCCTGCCTCAAGAAATCGTTCCAAGCGCTGAATAATGCCATCGTCATCGATGAGCATGTGGTCCTTAAACCAGGCACCGATCCGATCCCACGCAAGTTGCATGATATCTAGGTTTTGGGTCATGGTCGTAATGGTCAGTTTGGCATATTTGTACTGTCCGGCAATGTTGTTGAGGCTCTTAACAATGCTGCCGCACTGCACAGCCAAGCTGATAGATCCCTCGACAAGTCCCGCGATCGTTACTGGATCCATGACCTAAAGGCGATACGAGTGACCCAGAATATCGCAAGTAGAAGCGATCTCAGCCCTTCTTGCAGAGACCGGCTGTCGTGGGAGTAGGCCGAATGTCAAATCGTGGATATGCTTTTATTGGTCAGTCGAAGAGCTTCATCACCCCAAACGTAGAAGTCATCAAGTTTGGACAGGCGTTGCGAAATCTACTATTGAAGTTCAACTACTTGTGTTTGTGTTGGAAAAAGGATCGACGAGGATGACTGAAGACAGTTGGGAGAAGTCGCAGCAGCGGGGCTTAGACAGACGAGGCTGCATCATAGGTCCAAGATGAGTGGCCAAAGAATTACATTACAGCCTCGTCGAGGCCAAGAACTTGACGCGGAGGAGAATTGGCTCAATTGACGAGAAGACATATTTTGCACTCCATCTTATTCTGCCTCCGTTCTCTCTTTCCTCCTTGTTAGTCCCTCATGTTAAAAGTTGGGGTGGAGGGTAAGGCTATGGGTTATAAGTCATGCATAGTGGAGGATTCTGGTAACAAAAGTCGCCTACGCAAAGTATATTGATATAATATAGTGAGTCCCAGGAGCTTCCATTTTTCCAATTTGACGTGCTTCTGCGGTAATAAAACAGAGTGAAATGACTGGCTCTAATTCAGTATGCATATGCATGACTTTGGGAGGGGATGCCAAGAAATTTGAGACCCCACTCGCGCAAACCGGATTTGCGGCTATTTATGTATCCTAGATCCGACAGGTTCGCTGACTCTATTATTTACGCCCTCTTCAACGCTCTACAATACTAACATCTCCCCCAATTTCTTAGCATTTTGCCCGCACATCGGCTGCCAAGGCAGTCAACAATGGATGGAGAAAAGGCCGTGTCACAGCCCAATGGCCACCGCACCGTCGGTTACGCGACGAAATTCGAGCGAAAAGCAGACTCCTTCCAAGAGAAGCACGGCAAGGGAAAGAAGGATGATGGAGGAAAACCTGCTGGAGGCTTCGATGATACTGCCGTTCCCCGCGCTCCTGCGGGATTTGATGTCAAAATCACTTTCCAT
>JAEUBB010000124.1:57050-68071 GCA_018257885.1 Parmelia sp. 050094 | reverse complement strand
CTACGATTAGGAGAAACTGTGATCCCGAGTGGAATTCGGAATGGATCGTGGCCAATGTCCCTGCGAGTGGCTTCAAGCTCAAAGCGCGGATCTACGACGAGGATCCAGCGGACCATGACGACCGCCTGGGCAATGTGCATGTGCATGTGGATAATCTGAGTGAAAACTTTGAAGGCATAAGGGAACAGCCCTACAAGATCAAGAAGCGAATGGGGAGCAAGCGTGCTTACTTGATCCGAGGTTGTGCTGCCATGTTCAATCGAGGCCTTCATATGTCGGGCGAGCTCTTTGTAAGTGTCGAAGTTCTTGGGAAAACGGCCACGGAAAACGGTGGTAGAGCTTGGACTATTGGCCCTTGTAACTGGAGTCAGCATCTCAGTCCCATGATTGGCCGGCTGGCGGGCACAACGAAGCCAGGCGAAGATGGGAAGACCGAGAAATACGCGTAAGGACCACTACACTTAAAAGAAGCGGGCTAATCGATTTACAGGTTCCAAGCCAACCAGATCCAGCTCGCCGGGCCTGTCCCTGAATCTCTCTATCATCGTTACGTAGAATTCAAGCCGTTCGTCAAAGGTATGTTTACCTCGACATCTCTGCGTGGCCGCGTTCTCCACCACGCCTTGCACCACCAACACAACCGTATCTACAACTACGACCGTGATACCATTTACGGCTCTTTTCCTTCCCCTTCCCAGGACATGACCTCAAAATTTCTCGACCTTGTCCACCACGACAGTGGCGGCAGGATCTACACATATGTGGTGACACTTGACGGGATATGGCGCTTCACGGAGACTGGCAAAGAATTTGGAATCGATCTGCTGAGCAAGCATACCATGCATAGCGACGTGAACATCTACATTGCCTTCTCGGGCGAATTCTTCATCCGGCGGCTCAAGACGCCGCACAAGGAGGGCTCTCCCGACGATCAACCTACACACCCTCCAAATGACATAGGAAATGGACCCCCGGAAGACGATCCGCCCAAAGATCCAGCCTACTATTCACTCATCATCGACAATGACAGCGGCACATATCGGCCCAATGCAAAACTCCTACCTCAACTCAAGGAGTTTCTACAGAAGAACCTTCCTGGCATCAAAATTGTGACGCTGGATTGCACCGGCGACAAAGAGAAGATGGATAAGTGGAAGAATGAACAAAGAGAACGGAAGAAGGCAGAGGGAAACCATATAGCAGTGGTGCAGCCTGATAGTAGTAGCAGCAGCAGCAGTAGTGATGAGGACGATTTGGACCGTCAAGCAGCAATTGCCCAGGGCCAAGGGAAACCGAGTACCAAGGACAAGGTGAAAGGGAAGATGGAAGAACCATTGCGAATGGTAGAGAATATAAGAAAGGGGGATCGGGAGAGAGAGGAAAGGGAAACAGAGGATGATATGGCCGGGTCGAGGCAGTGAATTCAATATCCAGCATGGCGTTTGTGTCTGGGGCAATATCACCTTTTTGATCGCTGACATGCTCAAGACAGGGACAGCGATTTTAATTTTGAGCCATGTATGGAATTCATGACAGTCTATTGTTAATAAATGGAACTTGATGCCCCATTCTCAAGAGTCCAAGACTTCATCCGCCCCCTAGCAACAGCTCTTGCCTGTCGAGCCTTAGCCTCAACCCTCACATGGTGAAGGATCTCATCTGGACGGTCTTATTAGACGCTAGGTATACTCCACCTGGCATCCATGTTGCTTGAACAAGTGTTCTCGGCCAGGCATCACAAGTAGTCGCCGTCGGCTCAAAGCTTAGCGACATATGCACGCAAAACGGCGCCTTTAATCACTAACGTACTAGACCATTATTGCACTATCTCGACGCAATTGTAAATAAACTACGCAGAATCCCGTGATTCACTGATGCTAGTCTCCGAGACTCCGAGATGTTACAGTGCCTAATAAGGTATTTCTTGATAAGTAGGTAGGTCCAGAAGTCCTGGCACGCCTGGAGAGCACGAAAGATATGCAGCTCGCGTGGAGCTGCCTTGAGGACACAAAAGGCGGCTGCATGATGTAGCACGTCGGCGTATAATCAAGCCCACTCGCGGAAAGTTGCCTCAACAATCAATGAAGGGTCACGTGTGAGGTACCTAATGACATAGGCTCATAGGCTGGTCAAGACTTTTGGTGCCAGCCTAAAACAAGCGGCGAGGCTTCGGGAACGGCTTGATTATCCGTTTGTTTTTTCTCGTTTGTTTTTTTTTGGACTGCACCATCAACCATGCCCCCAACTGCGGGAATCACGGTGCTTTTACCCTGGTGCACTTCTAGTGGCTGGCTCCCTTTCTTGGACCGAGTTTGAACATGTGCTGTCTGTCAGGCACAAACTGGCATCACAGCTTGGTGCTGCACATGGAATCTTCATCCCATCGGCATGCGTTGAAACGATCTGGCAATCCGAATCTAGTGCTCGATGAGAATCGCTGTAATAGTCCTACTCTACCGACCAATACCCCGGTTGGGTGCATCCCTTTGCCCTCGGAAAAGCAAGCGAGACGCTTACCGCTACTTTTGCTAGCAACTTTGCTACTGGCAAGGGATCCAACTTTCCGTGCGTTCTGGCCTCGACGGTATGCTTTGATTTGCGCCTGGAGTGCGGGGTTCCTTTGGCTAGTCGAGCGGAGTCAGAAGGGTCCTCTACCTAAGGTAAGGTAAGTAGTAGATTAGTAAAAGGTCAAGTCAACTTGGGCGAATCGGGCCGTCGTTAATGATATCTCTCGGAACTTTCCTTGCAAGATCATTTGCCATCCAATGATATTCTCCATCGGACTGTAACCGCCAACTTCGCAACGGCACGTGCATCTCTCTTTTGATCCGGTCCGTTCCTCAAAGTATAGCGCCATTGCTTGGTACAAAAGCTTGCGGCGAACCATCTTTACCTGCCCCCAGCAACCGTGTTCCTGCATGCTTAAAATTGCCAGTGTCAGTCTAGATTGTTGATAATTTTAAGCACGACCGTTGACAACCTCGCTACCGGATACTGGTAGGAGTATAGACTGTGCATTGAAGACAGGGCATCTCACATCGATGGCAGGAACGGGGTAAACATCAAGACCGTGAAGAGGGGATGTCCACGTTGCAACGAGGGCGGATGATGACTATAAGAAGACCGCTGTTCCTCGAGTCAGATCCATTCTCGCAAGCAAGCAGCAGCAAAGGAGAGCACAGAAGCTTACCCTCAGCCGTTCTCATCAATCCAAGATGAAATTCTCAACCGTATTGCTCTCCCTCGTCCTCCTACTCCCTGCTTCCATCGTCGCGTCTCCAGTCCCGGTGTCCTCAAATGGCCTAGGTAAGTGCTTCGAGAGACCCTAAACCCCTTGGTCCGCCCTCTATATCTGCCATGAGACACTGCATCACTGCAGAATAACTCGATCTCCCTCTCATCGCCTTTCTGGGCCTGTTGCCTCGAAGATCCAATATTCGACCTCGTTCATACCACTCTCAGCCTCTATTTCCGCTCTCATCTCTTCTTCGTACCTCCTATCATCAATTATTATACTCTCTTCCTCACACCTCCTATCAAAGCTTCTTACCCTCCCCCTCCCTCCCCCACCCGCCACAAATCACCTCACAAAACACTAATATTCCCTTCCCACCACCTAGGCCCCCGCCAATCTGACTGCGGCGACACCGACTGCCCTTCCGCTCCAGGTGGTGCTGGAGGGAACCAAGGCCTCTACGATCCCAACAAGGATAACCCATACAACCCCGAAGATCCTGCGGACCCGAGCGCGCCTGAAGATCCCGGCGATGACGACGGTGATGACGATGGCGACGGCGATGACGGGGGAGACGGTGATGGCGGTGATGGTGGTGATGGCGGCGACGGCGGCGGTGACGGTGGGGGAGATTAGATGGGGGTTGCTAGATGATGAAGGCAAGAGGAAAGAGTGGGTGGATGTGGCGAGAGAGCAGGCTTGAAGGGTTGTGGAAAGACAATGCGTGGATTCCTCTCAGTATAGCGACGTCTCGAACAAGTATCTTTTTTTTTCTTTCTTATTTATGGAAAATCAAGCCGATATCGCCGCCATCACTTTTGAGCAATACCTGCATTGAGGCCCAGAAATACGCATTTTGGAAAGCGTGAATCCCTATTAGTTGATCAATTGGATTCGCCAGGGCTCGCAAAGGTTTGTTTCCTTCATGACTTGGCCGTGGGGGTTACTTCCCAATTTTGACCGAGTAACGTTTGCAATGAATCAAGAGACCTCATACTAATCGCCTAGCCGCAGCTTCCGGCGTCCCTCAAGGTTCATCCGATGGCATCGAAAAGGTAACGAACCTGCAGCAGCGTTAGCTTGGTGGGATGGGAAAGTTGCCGTCCCGTTTGAAGCCAGCGTGGACCTCGATAATAAGCTTTATGGATCCTTCAGAACCGGCGTCCAAACCTTTCTTTGCGAATCCTGTCCGTCACAAGGAGAAGTCGTCACGATAAAGACAAGCGAAGGGAGGGAGGTCAAAATCAATGTAGAGAGATAATGGAACGCTAGTGCTACCAAAAACGATTGTAAAATTCGACTCGTAGGGAGAAGCGCGAGGGTTGATCGCAAACGTCCCTCCCCCCAAGGAAGACCTCTTAAGGTTCAAGGACGACGCTACTCCTCGCCATGCAGAGTCCCCATAGCTTAAAAGCAATGCCGCGATCGACGACGCATGAAATGCCGGCTCCAGCCACTGGTTGACTTTCTCCGCGCCTGCCTGGGTCAACGGTTCACAGATGCTTCTTCTTCTCGCCTCCTTGACGTCTTGATAACCATTCTCCGTACCGAGGTCGGCACGAAAATTTCTCGACGCCCTTAAAATCACTCAGGTACCATTTCCTGAGGGGTAAAATCCCCAAAACTCATTTAAATTGTTTCTTTGAGGCCCATAATTAAAGACCCCTTTTCGCTCAAGTACCCTTGTTGTCCAGGACTTTTGGTGCAGATTTCCATAGAGGGCGGCAAGGGGACCGTGGGGAAACCTCGAGCCGATGTTATTGACATCTGTGCCATCACAAGTGGTACTGGTAACTTCACTCAATCCTCAACCGCTGTTGCCTCTCAAGTCATGCTTCACAAGCGGTACGAACCTTCACCGTTTCTCTTTTAGAATCTGAGATGTCGTATCGGCAAAGAGACATCGCTGTTGATATGGTCCAGATTTGAAGAATGATAATTTTCCAATAGGCCGAACTCGCAGAAGCCAGACGTCGAGTTGTATCCCAGCTTCAGGAGGAATCACCCTAATTTCCGGCCCGGAACTTCCGCACCTATCCACCAGACAGCCACTGAGTCCGAAAGCATCATAAGGCCTGGACGTAAAGGCGAGGCGTAAGTAATTTTCTCATCACCAATAACATTTTCGTCCAATGTCTTGCCGCTTCTCTAACGGTTCGTTTGATTGACATGATGAGGTGTAGTGATGCACAGTTTCATGACGACCCGACCTTCGGAGTCCCATGGCATTCCTTCAGAAAGAATTTCCCAGCCGCGCCGATGCAATTCAAGACAGACGGATCTGCTTTGAGACAACCACCTGTAGGTCTGCAACACAGAGAAGAAAGCAGTCGGTCAACAGAGCTAGGGTCGAGCCAACCATCATCAGCCGCCTCAGTGTACGATACGTGGTCTGATTTCAACCCTCCTGGCCGTGTGTTGCCTCTTGAGGCCATTCCATCTAGTAACTTTACGGGCTTCCCTTTCTTGTCAACCCCACAAACATTGTACCCAGAGACACTGCCCTCGGTCTCGTCGGACTCTCAGTCTTTACCGCTTCTTGCAAGTGAAGACGATGCTGGTTCAACTTGGGTTGACTTTGTCGAGCCACATCAATATGAGTTTATGGACACATTCTGTCCGGGAATGGAGGGCACTGGGGCAGCTCTATCACTAGAGCCCTCGCAGAGGTGAGTATCTGATGCAGGTACCTTTCCATGCTTCGAGGTCACTGATTTCATGACCAAAGTGCCCGCTTTTGCCACAGACTTGACGCACCTCCTGCTTTGACGCTCAAGGGATTTGGCGGAAGCCCCGTGACCTACTTAAACAAAGGCTCACCTTACTCCATTTTAGTCGATGATAAATTGTGTACTGGATCAAATCTTGGTAAGATGTATTATTGCACATCTGTGCAAGTGGTGTTCGATACGGAGCAGCAAAGGCAGCAATCCTCAGAATATTGGCAAATCTGGGGAAAATCCCGGGACGACGGCGTACGCTCTCAGGCTATTGAATATGTTGGCCCTCTGGAATTCGAGCATCAGGACCACGTGTCGAATCTTCGGGTTGTCCATTCCGATGGATTCTCGGTGATATGGAGCGCAGACCACAGCGATATGAGACAACACTCCATCACGTTTCAGTTGAATTTCCGTTCTACGGACTTCAGTCAATGTAAAGGAGTCATTGGTATGTGTAATCGAAGTCCTAATTGCCTATTTAAGCCCAGGCTCTAAGCCTTGAAACACGTCTCGGGAGTTGGAGACTTTCCCCAAGACACTCACTCAATTCAGGGATAAGGAAAGCTAATTCGGAAATCCTGAACAGGAGTTCCCATGCGGCTCTGTTGTGCAACGGAAGAGATATCGGCAATATCGGCCAGCTCAGTAGACTCCCTCACACCGAATCTCGAGATGAGCTTTTGCAGGATCAAATCATTCAGAAATCACGGTGCAGAGCGCAAAAATGCTAATGACATGGCGATTGCGGCAAAGCGCATCAGAAGACTGAAGCAGCAATTATCGCAATTGCAGACGGATCAGACATCAAAAGACAGATTACCTAGCCACAGCAAAAAGAAGATCCTAGGGTCACGGAGAGATCATGAGGATGATCTACTCTGTAAGCTCAACAACTTGCAACAGGCCTGTAGTTCTATACAGCCCTACACCTTCCTCGGCGAGCGAGGAGCGAAGCAGCAAGACTGTGATTGGTTTCCGTCAGCGCACGAGGACAAGTCTCTAGAGACGCTAGAGGCTGAGCCGACATTGTCATTTTTGGGTCCACGGAGCAGTTTGATGCGGACGACCTCGAGACCCAAACAATGGATACAATCGATGCCCACGTTGGAGCCAATTCCATGTCCAAATCCATCGTGGTATGGTCGATCGTGCGAAAGGAAGTCGATACAAGACTCTTCAGAAAGCGTCAAGAAAGAATTATTAGGGCAGAGGGGTACCAGAGTTGCCTGCTTTTACATTTATCCAACTGGCTTCAGGCATATAAGCCAGAGTGGCCATTACATAGCAGTATATCTTTTGGAGCGCACAGCTTGTGATCTTACCCTGAGGATCGCTGAAGCCGTCTCGGTTGATCCGTGTAAGGTGGGCCAAACGACTTGGTCTAATATCAAAGGTTTAACCATTCTAGTCGAGGACGACGTAGTCGCAAACATGGTGGAGGGACAGGCTATGCTGGTCGAAGCGAGATATAGAGCGTCAAAATCCCATCTGGGAAGATATCCGAGCCTCAAGTCTGCTGATGAAATGTGCGGTCGTGAGCGTGCAATTAGCTATGGTACTCAGGAGCTACTTGAATTCAATCTTGTGTTCTGAAGACCCTGATACCGAGCATCCAACGGCGAGGATGGATATTGAGTGGTTCGGTCTGACATTTTGCAGTGCCGATCATTTGGATCAGATTTGCCATTGCTCTGCAACACCTTTGCTCTGAAGCGCGACTATTGTTACGGAGGCTTGCACCGAAAGTCCTGTACAGCACTAGTAGCAGCCCTATTAGAGGGTTTCTTTGGGAAATGTTTTTCTTAGGATGTGTTCTCCTTAAGGTGCGATTCCACAGGAGTATACCTATTCTAAGGTCTTATTCCTTCAAACATGATCTTGAAAGGGTGTGATTCCCTCGATGCACCGTCTTTCCAGGTGTGATCACCTCGAAGTGTACGGTCTTGGCAGCTATTACTTTTGGTGCAGACTTCCGTACTTCGTTAAGGTCCCCCTTTGACCCTGCGATGTTCTCCAACCTGAGGTATTGAATGTTAGAGAGTCCCTTCTCTGTGCGGTAGGATAAGGTCTTCCGCTTTTGCCTCTGTACCGAACCGCTTCTGCGAGCGTGTTTACGCATGTAAGCATGTACGAAGAAACGTGGGATGCAGTATCAATTTAGATGGACAAATCAACGCCGATGGTGGCATTCAGCGGTCATGCGAAATGGCGACTATCTTCACATATGGATAGTGACGGCGATAGAGCCTGATATCTGATGCAAATGTTGCTTCAAAAGTGACGGGAGAGGAGAGCGTTCCATTCTTACGGCTAAATCATGTGCACTAGTACACTAGCGTGCCAAGAGTTCTTGGCACCAAGACGCGCAGACTGAAGTGAACCTCAAGAGCTCCTATGCTCATAATCGTACATTTCTCAACTGGAGACTTCGCCTTTGGATTTGCATCACCCCCTCAAATCCTCAAATTTCCAGTTACAAGAGCAAGTCCCTTGATATGAATCACCTTCCCCAGGCATGGGGCCGTGTAAGTCGAGAGCTGGCTTCTCGTGCCACGAGCTATAGCTGATACGTAATTCATCATGTAGCCACGGGATGATGTTTATGGACCATACGATGCTTCATATCTTCAGTCTAATCACCCTCAGACCCACACTCAGCAACCCATAGTCACAGGAACATCCGTCCTCGCGGTCAAGTTCAAGGATGGGGTTGTCATCGCTGCAGATAATTTAGGTGAGTCCACTTCCTCTGACTAGACACTTGAATCTGGCCAACGCGCTTTGTTTTCTCTACAGCATCATACGGTTCTCTCGCCCGTTTCACGGACGTAAAACGCCTTCGGCCCTTCAACTCGCGAGCAATTGTCGGCATCGGCGGCGACGTCTCAGATATGCAGTACATTGACCGGCTCCTCAACTCCCTCGACGTCACCGAGAACTATTCTTCAGAGGGGCATGTTCTCCATGCTAGAAACCTACACACCTACCTCTCAAAAGTCATGTATAAGCGCCGCTCGGACATCAACCCTCTATGGAATCAGATGCTGGTAGCCGGACTCGACGGGGATGACAAGCCTTATCTTAGCAGCGTAGACCTATTGGGCACGACATTCAGTAGTCCAACGCTGGCGACTGGATTCGGAGCACATTTAGCACAGCCGTTGCTGAGGAAAGTGGCGGATGACGAGAGCCAGGTCGTGAACGTGACGAGAGAGAAGGCTGTAGAAGCAGTGAAAGAGTGTATGAAGGTGCTATTCTACAGAGATGCAAGGAGTCTGGACAAGTACTCGATCGCAGTGGTTACGAAAGAGGGCGGTGTGGAACTGAAGGAAGATGAGCAATTAGAGAACCAGAGTTGGGCCTTTGCAGAAACCATAAGGGGTTATGGAAGGGCGCAGGAAATTTGAGAGACGAGTTGACTAGCACTGACAGATGAAGCGGTAAGATACCATATGCGTACTCCAGCTTCACATGTATTATCGTACTGCTACCCCTCACTAAAGGCTTCCGAACGCCGCCCCTTGTGTTATCAAAATTTAAGAGTTTCCTCCTGATGCTCTAGTCCCAAGGCGCTTTCTTCTAATGCTCAGGTTAGAGCATCCCAAACCTACTCCTGATTAAAAATACAGAGCGCGTATATGTCAACCTGGATCGTAGATCGTAGATCGCATTCAGGCTTCATTCGTGTATGGTCAAGACAGTACCTCGTCGTAAACAAACACTTGCTAAGTGTAACTTCTCTCAGTCCCTCGCGCCCGAGTGTGCGTCTTCGATGGAAAAGTTCACGACTATCCCCTTTTCATAATTCCCAAGAATTACGTCCTATGAGTTTGTCCATATAGCGACTGCTAGCCCAGTATTGACCACCGGCAACCAATAAGGTATCTCCATCTTCCACTGGCTCCACCTGCGATCCCCCGCATCAGAACTGTCTTTGAACACGAAGACCGAATCGGCAGACCTTTCCAAGGGAAAATCCAGAAAGGGACTTGACAGGCCGAAAGGAAGGAGACGGGTAGCTTACACCCCCATCAGCGACAAACACCCCGACAGTGCCGATCCCGCCGCTCTCGTCGCCGGCAAAGCTACACCAACAGACGCAATGCACATTGCGACACCGATGACCCGTGTAAAGGCAACGGCATCCAGTGGGACAAATGGGAAGGCGGCGAGTGTGCCGTCGGCTTTTGCCATGGCGCGTTTGTTGAGGGACGGGGTCGGAGACCAGGGGAGACGGGCTTGACCGCCGAGGAGCAGCTCGAGGGAGAGAATGGCGGCGAGGCCGTGGGAAAGAAGCGACATGGTGAGCGCTTTTGGGAGAGGCAATTGTGAAGGTGGAAATGAGCTTGATGGCGCTCGAGTGCCTCGGGACCTTTCGACGGACCGTCCCTTTTGAGGCCAAAAACCAGTCCAAATCCAAAGATCAAATTAAGATCGAGACTAGATTTAGAATGATTCATCTGTACATATTACCTGCATTTACATCGGAGGATAGCCAGACCCTCTCCGTTTCTTGATCCAAAAGCATGTGGTTCCAGCTCCATTTCATGTCGATCGTTTAATCAGGATGCAACAACACCTGTTTGTTAAATTAAAACGTGGGGATGGAAGCAGGAAGATTGTTGACACACGAAAGAGGTGGTAACAACGAGGGGCGGAAGATGTGAATGACAGGCAAAGTCGAACGATCTTAAGAGCAGCAACGGAAAGAAACAAGAGGGCATCGATATTAAGCATATACGAGAATACTCAATGGAATGCTTCTTGAATATAGCCATGAAGGTCTCATGATTTTCGATCAATGACTGCATTGATCAATAACGGTCATTTATCGTGCAGTTGCAATGTTGTCAAGATTCCTGAAAACATTCATGTCTTTCCTCAACGCCTGGGGTATATCCATTCATATTCATTGTCGGTAACCAGATGCCAGTCACCATCCGAACTTCAGGGGAAGTTCAGAAGCGATCGTATAATCCTAGAGAGGACTTGTCTCCTCGTCATCATTTCTTCGGCAGTTCCCCTTTCACCAAGAACCGCAGCATGTCATCTATCGACAGTGG
>JAEUBB010000124.1:26303-47319 GCA_018257885.1 Parmelia sp. 050094 | reverse complement strand
CATTGGGGATAGGGAGCTTGTGGTTCGGCGTCAACCCTACCGTAGCCTTTTTGGGAGGATTAAACATTGTGCTCTACGCTGGTATATATACGCCTATGAAACGAATTTCGGTTCTCAATACGTGGGCCGGAGCTGTAGTGGGCGGTATTCCTCCATTGATGGGTTGGGCGGCAGCAGCGGGACAAAGTGCCACAGGGACTGGAGAATGGAGAGAACTTTTATTCAGTGAAGGGAGCGTTGGTGGATGGCTTCTTGCGGGACTGCTCTTCGCGTGGCAATTTCCACATTTCAACTCATTGAGTTGGCCTATTCGGGAAGAATACAAGAATGCGGGATACCGCATGCTTGTGTGGACGAACGCGAGGATGAACGGCCGAGTGGCGCTACGATACGCAATATTGTGTTTTCCGCTCTGCGCTGGCCTATGGTGGTTCCAGATAACGGATCAAGGATTTCTGGTCACCAGCAGCATTGTCAATGCTTGGATGGTCAAAGAGGCGTGGAGATTTTGGAGGATGGAGGGACACAAGGGAAGTGCTAGGGGCCTGTTCTGGGCAAGTGTCTGGCATCTGCCGGTAGTCATGGTGCTGGCTATGGTACATAAGAAAGGGCTATGGGAGGGAGTATGGAAGCGGCTCAACGGCGAAAGCGAAGACGTCGATCTTTGGCTGGATGATGAAGAGGTGCAGACTCGTGCTACTGATGGACATCCAGTACGGGTGGCTAGAGCTCTTGCCTCTAATAGAGCATAAAATGAGTATCGTTATTGGCAATCGTCAGCCACGGTACCCAAAGATCAAGGCCATATCTGGACATGTTGTGACTTTCATATGTTTATATGAAGGACTATAACCATGATTGTCACTGCTTCTGAGTTCTCACGCGTGAAGCTTGTGTTCTGCGAAATGGCAGCTGCTACATATTCAGTCGTTTGAATGGCCCAATCTTTTCCTCTTGACGGCAGACCTACAACTATGATCATGTTAGGAAAGTATTCTATATACAAACTCCCCCATCAAGGATTCGTCTAACCATCATACCTCACTCAAGAATCACATCGCAGCGAAAGCTCCGTCGGCCGCAATTCTCTGCCCTGAAGAACGACCAGCAAGTCTCTAGCGTCACCCCTAGCATCTTCGAATCTATTACCTTTCCAGAACATTTGTTTGCCGGTGCTTCAATGACCCTGAGGGCAGGAGCCCCGATCGTCGTGGTGACGAGATTGGAGCGGGAGGATTTTCTACGAAATAGGGAGACAGAGAGCAGGTTTGTTCTGGGTTGAGAGTTCTAAGAGAGGGAGGATTCCTTGGGGAGTAGGGAGACGGAGAGCGGAATTGTTCTAGGTTGAGATGCTTGTCCGATACCTTTGCAATTGGGAGCCTGTGTATATATAAGGCAATGAGAGGGGAAATGACCCACGCAGAAGACAAGAACAAAGAATTTGCCAATGTTCACCAATTGGGAACAGCTAGGGATATAAGATGTTTCAACGATGCTGCCACAGAACGAGAGATTATATGTAAAGTCATGGAATATCGACTTGGCCACTGCGAGTTAGGAAGCAGCCCCGCACATCATGTACTTGACGCACCATCACGCTTCTGCCCTGATCGATCTTATCATACATTCTCCCCCATCAGCCACTCTCCGCTTTAGTTCAAAAGCTAGCAATCTCAATCCAACTCCCTAGAAATCCTAGCGCTGGCCCTTTTTCTCCCTTCATGATATTCCGCCACTCAGCAAAGCTCAGCCTTCCTGGTCCACCGCGTTCCTTATCCTCTGCCTCAAGTAGGTCCAGCGCCGCATAGTACATTAATGTGCTGAGATCCACCGGGGAATCATCATCGTCGTCTGGGCTCTGGTCTTTGCCGGGATAGTGATTGGATGGGACCACGTTCACGGCTACTTTGGGCGTAAGTTCGGGAGTTGAGGTGGAGGCGGTATTGTCATCGGTGGATATACTCGGCGGTGTGGTAAGGCTATTAGGTCGATTCTGGGGTAGTGTTGGGTCCGGAGTTGAGGATGCGGGAGGTTCTTCCATTCGGACACTTGGAATTGGTGCTTGATTTGGATGGAGACTAGTTAGAGGAGAGGCGGATGCTGAAGCTTCAACGTCGCTAGGTCCTTCTAGATGAAGGTTCAGGTCCGACTCTTGGGTCTCGTTGGGTCTATTCTGTGGCAGAGTTGGATCCGGTATTTGTTCCAAGGTACTAGATGTGATAGTGGGCGAGATTGTAGCGTAGCCTGATTCAGCAAGGAGGTCCTCTACGGGCTTCTGGGCGATTCTCTCTTCTATAGCTGGGGGATTAGCCTCGTTGAATGCGATGACCGAGCTATGGAGATCCTTGAGCGTCCGCCTGAGCTCCACTGCATCTTGAGCGGCTTCTCGTAACGAGTCTACTTGTTCTCGTAACGAGTCCTCTTGAGTCCCACGCAGGATCCTCCATAACTTTTCGCCTTCCTCTATATACTCTTTCGAAATATAACCGCAAGAGGTGCAACCCGATCCAGGATTCAAACTCTCATTACCACAAGCAGGACAAACGATCGGCGGATTCTCACGATTCATCTCCGTGAAGTCTGGTGCCTCTGCAGAGGGTTGGCCGCATTCACGACCTACACAGAATCTGCCTGCCCTGATCCAGGATTTTATTCCCTTTGCCTCGCAGGAAGAACATCGTTCCCCAGTTTCGCTGTCTATTTCGCCTGATTCTGTTCGTGAAATGAATGTGAGGAGGTGGTCAGCGCCGAATGTCTCTTCGATCTCTTGGGTTCCTAGATAGCCCGATTCTAAGCTTTGTTGTTGGAGACGCCACCGCTTCTGGTAGATATCCAGATACTGTTTAATGGCCCTAGGGTCCTTCACGGAGGCGACGATCTCTGCCCGGTGCCGCTCCCTCTTGCGCCTCGTACGAACCGCCGCAAGCGCTAGATCTTCTCTCAATCTGAAGACAGGATCAAGCAGCTCATTGAGTGCTTCTTGGGTGACATGGTAGAGCACCTCTCGGCCAACGTCTTTCTCGGGCTCGGGTGCGAACCCGCCCCAGCGTTCGTTGACAGGAATACTACGCGAGGATATTGATGTTGCTCTGGATCGAGATTCGTGCTCGTCGTCGGTGCCCACTTCGTCTCGAAAGCGGACCTTTGACGATGAGCGCGACCGACGTGAAGACGAAGACGGAATAGATTTGCGTTGTTCGTCTGCCAATTCTTGAGCATCCGGAAGTCTGGTCACGTCGCTAACGAGGCTTATTAGCGAATCGAATGTTGCGACGAAGTCAATCGCATCATGCTGAGATGACCCATATCCGCACAAGTCTTCCGCGATTTCTCTACCGCCCCAATCATTAGAGATCATGTCAAAGACTTCATTCATCAACTTTTCAGGAAATTCAAGTGGCCAGTCCATTGCTTTAATGCATTCAACCAAACGCGTGCGGAATTCGTCGGCTTTGCTGGACCCTAAGATGCGTATAAGATCGTCCCTTCGTGACTTATCGTTGTTCCGTAATGAAGTGGCAACGCGTCCATTTTCAGATTCGGATTCTTTCTCTTCCTTAGCGGCGTCCCAATCATCGAGATAGAAAGACTGCCTCTGTTTCCTGTTGCGAAGGGCGATTCGTCGGACAAATTGACGCTCCTGATGCTCTCTCGCAATTCTCTCGTGAGCGACGCGCCGAACGGCACGTTGATCCTCGACACTAGTAACTTCGTTCAGCTCGTTCAGGTACGGGAACACCTTCTGCAGATCGGTACGGTTTATGGCCCCGGGAGGCCATTGCTCGTTCTTGATGATATCTCCAACCCATGGCCCAATGGCCCCCTTCCGTTGGACGTGCCCAAATCTGGCCGCTTCGATAGAATCAGCGAGCACTTCATCGGGATGAGCGACCTCATGATCTCTATCGTCAACAGCCCCGCCAATCTCGTCGCAAATCTGATAGTCACCATGCTCATCTCGCGTCTTACCCTCATCTGTTCGTAATCGCTCACCCGGCGGAATAGCGCCAGAGAATGCGGAGCTGATAGGCTGGCTACCAATGACAATATCTCTTGCTCCATTTTCGGAGACATCGTCTTCCATTCCACCGATTATGTCTAGTGTGAGCTCTTTAGTAATCGCATAGTACGCTCTGAACATCCGCAGGAAGTCTCTACGATCAACAAAACCATCATTGTTGATATCGTAGCCTTTGAAGATTCGCTTCCAGCGTTCATCAGGGTTCTTCCTACTAAGAGCCGCACGTCCATTGATGAATTCTTTAAATCCGATCAGTCCATCGTTGTCCGTATCGTAGAAAGAGAAGGCGCGGTCGTAAATCAAATTTGGGGGTGGAGGGCGCGTTGATGTATTTGGTACGAGACATTTGTCGAAGGTTCTTCTGTCAATTGCTAGGTTGTATTCACTGGGGTCTTCTTCCCACTCGGTCGCTGCCAGACATCTGAACTGCTCCCAAAGAGCCTCTATTTCCACAGCTTGATACTCGGTATCCCTTTTGATCTTCTCCATGACCTCTTTGGGTATGCTGTACGTCACGGTGGTTGGTCTGCCGGGATACCAAACGGGTTGAGGCTGCCTTGAATTTCCAAGAAAAGGTGCTGGAATTCGGACTTTGTAAAAAAGATGGGTCTTTGGATGTGTCTGCAGAGCTTCGCATTGTTCGCAGAGGTCAAAGTCAACACAATTAGAGCAACGATACCGTATCCCTTTGATTGGCATGGCATTACAACTGTTGCAGGTGACTCCGCGATGAACATAGCTTTCTTTACGCGCTTGCTCCTCGGCTATACGCCAGAGTAGATTGCCGAGGTTTTGGCCTTCTTTACTGTCATCTTGGCCGTCGTTGGTTCCACTTTCCATACGCCAGGAATGTTCACTGTCAACGTCTGCCACAGTCTCATGTCCTTCAAGAGCTTGCATTGTGGAAGTCAAGTCACCGCTGATGGAATCCCGCTGCCGAGTCTGTCCTTCATCAAGGGGTTCTCGACGTCGAGATTCAAAAATCCGCTCCCACTGTTCGATGTGTTCTGTGAGCGTCCCAGCTTGATGCCATTGCAACGCGGTAGAAACGGTCTCGGGCGAGAAGCCGCCATCCCCTTCGAGGTGAGCAATGATCAGGTCCCGCTGCTCGTCTGTGATGGGACTTGGTGCTATGTGTTTCCAGAAATAGAAGCACAGGAAAGCCTCTTCTAATTCTCTTCTTATAATCGATGCTTCCTCGTCGCTGGCGGCGACCTCTCGGATGGTCTGTAAGACGGGCATTCGACGACTTAAGACCATCTCGGGCGTACCGTTAGTTGAGGGACGAAATAGGTGATTGCCGAACGTCTCCTGGTCGCTAGCCGCATCTGCAAGGAAATCTAGAGAAACGGGAATGGTTCCCCAAGGAACGTCCGGTAAATATCTAGATCTTTCAGCAAGTCCAGGAGCTAGATAACCCCGAGTACCCGCGTTTAGCCTTCGGCGCGGATGATGCCGTTGCCTACGGGCATTTGAGCGTTGCAGCGAGGCTTCCGGTGCCGCCGAGGAGGACCATATCTGCTCATGGATATAGTAGATGGTACATCCTGCGGCAAGTGCTGTCAGAGCTAGAATAGCAGGCCGATAGCGGGCAAGTGAAGGCGCCGCCCAGCTTGAATTTGAGCTTGCCATATTTGCCGAGTCGAATCAAGATGGTAATTCAAACGGCATTCTAAGGTTGTAGAAAGGACGTTCGCATTCTTTGAGCCATAGTACTATCAAGATGCATTCCTGTTGACGGAAAGAAATAGATACGGTGGACACGCAAACACGGATTAGAGTAGCACAAACATAAGAGAAGTACAAATTTATAGGGCTGAATGTCATGCATTAGTGCCTGGCGTCCTGCGCTTGGGGCGCCTGCCGGCTAAAAATGCTCTCACTGAAACGCGAACTAGTTCCCATTCTAAAGAGCATCAGTCTCGAATAAAGCGGCATGGGAGCTAGATTCAATCGCTGGTGTCAACTGACCCGACTAGAAGCATTTAATTGGCCATTGGTCTGGAGGTCTGGACTAGTCCAAATTGAAGCCATTCACGCGCTTAGTAGTTGGTTCAACTCATCATTTACCGTCCAAGTGATAGTCCAGCTCAATCTTCTTGCGTTTCAGTAGCTCCCTCCTCCATGCTATCAACAATTACGTGCAGATCCTCCCTCATTAAGACGCCCAGTCGAAACCATGACTTCAATCACTCCAATAGCTCAATAGCCTCACTCTTCAGACTACCTCTTGAGTCTAACACCGTATATTTAGCCCCAGAAAACAGACGCTCCGGCTTTGAAGACATAGCTGATATTAAGTAAATATCAATCCGGATCTAGCCACCATTGAAGTGCGTACGTTCTTAGCAGGGTTAGAGGAGGAGGCGGCCACGGATCTAACGGCGATTCTTAATGATGTTCTAAGACTTTTAAGTCCATCTAATACATTAGGGTCATCGTTACTGGGTGCCATGGTAACGTGGCTATTGAAGAATAAGTTGGTAATTACTTGGTGGACCATTGGGTTGTACCAAGCTAATGGTACGAGGGAATGAAATTCTTATACCCACCGAGTACTCTGCGGGGGTGCTGTAGCCCACAATTAAGTGAGGAGTGAGAGTAGGACTCTTGACAGTGCAAGAGAACGCAAAAGTTGCAGACCTGATGTAACAGGGAATGTGATGATGAATGATGACGCTGGTCATCGAAATGGGTGTTGCGGTGTTGAAATTCTCCTTGAAGAGGATTTGTTGACACCGCGTCGCTATTTCAGCATTATACTTTTACTCTACTTTACGTTGGATAAGAAGGGTTCTTGAGTGAGAAAGAGTCTCATAATTCCCGGCCTTGGAAAAACAAATTGTATGGATTTGAGGAATTTTACCCCCAGGATATGGTACATCATGGTGAATAACCTATCTTTTTGGCGTTATATGCGAGACTTAACGTCCAGAATTTTGGGATAAGAAGAGTTCTTAAGTGAGAAAGGGTCTTATAATTCCGGTACCTAGAGAAACAGATTTTATAGACTCAAGGGGTTTTATCCCCAGGAGATAAGAATTTACGACTTCAAGGATTCCTTCAACGTTTTATTAAGGTGGGTGACCTTTCTGGCGTCATGTATGAGATTTGTTTGGCGTATTGGCGTATTGGTTTTAGACTCTAGGCAGGTATCCTATGACGATTGTGTTGACCTTGCTTGGCGCTAATCTCGCACTTTTATATAAATAATCTATCCAACCGATCTTTCACCATCATCCACTTACCCATTCTTTTTGACCCCACACCTTGCCCTGATAGGCAGTTATACTATTACCTCGTGCCACCTTTTGGCACACACCAGCTGTTCTTCCTAGCAGAAGCAGTTTATCCCGTCCCCGCAGAGTACTCGGTGGACATAAAAATTTCATTCCTCGTACCATTTTCTTGGTACTTGAGTTGTCCTTCCTCGCGAAGGCAACAGACCCTCGTCCCCGCAGTGATCTCGGTGGATATTAAAATATTTCAATGTCGTCTCAGACTGACATTCAGGCAATAATTGCCAAAAACGTTCGGCTCGAAGCCCAACTGGAGATACTGGAGAGCAAATATGCCTCCAAGACAAAGCAGCTGGAGCAGGAAGTCATGGATCTCGAGCTAGAAAAGAAGCTATCTGCTGTGAGACCTAACGACCGGGCTCCTCAACCCGCGGTGTCCACAGGCTTTGCGGATCCTGCGGTGCAAGCGGAGGTATCCAGGCTACGTGGAATCATTGCCCAACGAGATGAAGAGATATCTGACATGCGCAGAACCTGGCAGAAGTCCTTCGCTGCAGCTTCCCAGATCATGGACAAACCATATGAAGGCAAAGCCACGCTCGAGGAGCATCAAAATCGAAGAGAACCAATGCATCGTCAGATGTCGATGCCCATTACCGATACACCAGAGGGGGTTTCTTTGGACTCACCACCACGATTGTTCGGAAGTGAGTATCCTGTACCCTCACAAGGGTTTAAACCGATCGCTTTATTGGAATATCCAAGACCTGCGCATAATTCGCCATCTCCCGGTATTAGAATGACGGGCTTCGAAGGAGATACCATCCTTGAGCGAGATACACCCTCGCCAACTTTGGCATCGACAGGATTTATGGGGAATAGCCCTAGTCCTTCTGTGACCCAACCTTTGGACTTTCAACCTCAGATGCCATCAACAGGTCTGATAACGAAGGCATTTCCGTTGAATACTGTGTCTGGGCCAACGCCAGTTGCGCAGCAGACCTATGCTCAAACACTGCAGCAGCCACGAGGGCCACAACAACTTCGTAGGGCTCGGGCCCAACACCAGCCTGCAGTTACACATGCCGAATTATCCGCTCAAAAGGAAGCAGAAGAACGAGCTTCCCTTGGACAACAGCAACAACAACTATCCCTGAAACCCAACAGAGGCGGAGGGCAGGGAAATCCACAGGGCCTTGGGGACAATGGAGGACATGGGAGCCAACAGAGCCGTGGAAGCCAGCAGAGCCGTGGGAACCAGCAAGTCCGTGGGAACTCGCCAGGCTATGGGATTGTGCCAGGCCGTGGAATAGTGCGAGGCAGTGGGATTTCGGGAGGCCGTGGGATTGCGCCAGTCCGTGGAACAGTGCGAGGCAGTGCGATTTCGGGAGGCCGTGGGATTGCAATAGTCCGTGGGAACCCGCCAGGCTATGGGAACCAGCAGGGTCAAGGGAACCAAGGGCCACGTGGTGACCAGGGAGGGCGTGGAAGTTGGAGGGGTTGTGGAGCCCTGGGAGTGCGTGGTCAACCAAGGGGCGATGTATTCCGGGGACAGAGTGGAAGCTCGAAGCCAGAAAAAGGTTATAACCGTCCTATTCCCACATAAATGCATTCAGCTGACTTTGCCGAATGAACAGGAGCAGGAACGACACAGGTGACCATGTCCGTCAATCCTAAGAAGCGCGCAAGGCCTGAGGATGTAAATGACATAGAGACCACAAATCAGCGATCGCATGAGCCACATGTGGTTTCCCCAGCCGCGACTCCTGAAGTGCAGAACGGACAGATGACATCTGTTGGTGACACCAGCCACATTGCGAAAAGATTCAGGGGCGCAGCTGCCTCTATTATGCCTGGAGGAGTCGCATCACAAATTTCAAGGACACCACAATCCACGTCAGAGAATGTGGAACTTGTTCCTCGATCAGTGATGCCTGAGAGGTCGATGAAAGCAGCCGGCGATGAGTCCGGATCCTCCAGTGAAGACATCAAAGAGACGAGTAAGCAAGATTTACAAGACCCCTTACTTGCGATGAGAGAGATACTGACTACTCCGTTCAACCCCGCGGACCCATTCAGTCTGTCCAGCCGCATAAACATCAACGAATCAGGTGTGGCTTCCACCAGTGATAGTGGTGAAGATGGATAATACTGTTGGAAGGTGTGGGAGAAATGAGACCACAAAAAGCACTACACCATTGTACCAGCGCTTTTCAGAACACTCCAACAAACAGCGGGACGAGGGGGAGGACAAAAGAGTACATGCGGCGGGATTGAGTTAGGGCTAGGGCTAGGAGCAACTGATGGTTAATCAATGGTCTTGTGCTAGCTGTGCTCGTGGTCAGAGGAGAGGGAATTCAAGGAAGATTCTGAGCTGAGGTAGCAGTCGATCGATTACTCATGGTGAGGTGAGGATTCGGAGAAGGTGGAAATGAACATTCAATGAGTCTATTCACGCATGACATTCACATATTCATATTTGCAGATGAATTTTCCTTCTTTCACTGGATGTTAGGAGAATTGAATAGTGACTAGACTCAGTATCCATTTTTTGCAAGTGAAATTTTCCTCGTCGAGCTATTGACTTAGAGCATTCACTACGTTGTGTTGTTCCCTATTCATTCCGAACGGAGAGGATTCACTGCAGGCACTCTCTACTATTTAAACCCCCTCCCTCACCAACGAAAACATCTCTCCTACATATTCTCCCATACCCAACACCCAGCATTGAACACATCTTCTCACACACTTTCTATATGTACAGTCATAGTGTGCCACCATTGATCATCGCAATCAGTTCTCGGAAATCCTCACCAGTTCAGACTTGATATAGCATATCTACTCCGTGACCTGATATATAAAAATATACCGCCTTGAGAAGCAGAGCGCTCAATTGCTCACCGAAAATATATACCTTGCAGGCTGAGCACAACGAGGCGGTCCGAGTCCCATACATGAATTCCAAGGACTACAACTAAGCACTCGCTGACAAGGCCAAAGTTGACAGCAGGAAAGAATCCAACGTTCCAGCTGCCATGACACTTGCCAATCGCATGTTCCTCCTCAGTCTGCAGGATCAGATCGACGCAGTCGCGGACTTCGAGGCGTAGAAAGAAGCTTGTAGGTTGTTCAAGCACACCGTTGAACAGATCTTAGCTTTCCGTTAGCAAGGCCAACCCGCTTGGCGGAGCGAGGCGATTTTAGCGGCGCTTGCTGAAGACCCGCTCGATGAAAAGGAGATCGAAGCCCGTGTTAGGGATGGGAGGATCCCGAGTGTCGAACAGCGGGACAAGTCTTTCCAGTATCGGATGAAAGTGGACCAGTACCACTTGGCAAAGGGTAAGACTTCGCCCGCAACTCAGACGCAAGTCAAGGTACACCAGAAACCAAAGCCTGAAGGGCAAGAGACCACAACTAATATTCTCCATGTCAGCCATCACGGATCTTTGCGACGAAACGGAATCTATCAAATACCTCGGCGATTACCCCAAGCTGCCAATCGATGCACCTATCGGCTACCTCACATCCTCGATTTGGCTTCTCTGGACCATGACTTTTACGCTCAGCAAAACATCAGCATTGCCGACGTTGTTGTCACTGTTCTCTTCAAATTCATGCCAGTAGCTCTGACCGCTTTCTTGGACTTGGACCGCCCATATTTTCAGGTGTCAAGACAGGCGAAGAAGGAATCCGAACGCCTGCGCAACATCAACATTATACGGGTTTTCCGAGACACCAAAGTCTTGTTCACCACCTGCAACAATGCGGGCTCCGAGTTGGTGACGCTTGGATTCTCTCTCGATGTGATATACATCGACGAAGCAGGGCAGCTCACCATGGCGGGGCTTGCCAATGTCTTGACAAGCTTCGCTCGTTGGCTGGCAACAATCATCCTCGGCGATCCCAACCAGCTCAAACCTTTTGTGATCTTGGGCAGAGCAACCGAGTTTAGAGGGAATGGCATTCTCTCAACCCTCGCCCTTTTCGAGGAGAAGGGTATCTCCATCCTTAGACTGGTGCTCCAGTATCGGATGGCTCCTGCGATATCCGAATGGATATCTGCCTTCTTCTATAGGGGATTGCTGCAGAACCACGCGTCAGTCTTCGTGGACAACCAATATCGACGCATCGCGCGCGCAATGTCCAAAGACATTATGGCATCGCCGGACCGGAAGGGGATGGTTCTGAGTACTGGATAATAGACGTGGCCAACGGGGTGTCTCACACACAAGTCAACGCTTTCTCGTTACACAGTTACGCCAACGCTACCGCGATAGCGAACCTCGTCGACCAGGCCCTATCCAAGGGGGTAGAAGCGTCTAAGATAATTGTCTTGGTATACTACTCAGGACAGCTGTCAGTCGTCGCCCACAAGATCGAGGTGCTCACGCAGGCGAACGGAAGAGAATGGAAATTCACCCAGGGCCTGCAAATTTCCTCGGTCGACTCCTTTCAAGGCGAGGAGAATTGGTTCGTCTTCGTCGCTCACAAACGTTCGCAGCGCAAAAAGACTGCAGAAGATGACGAGGACAGCGAAGAGGAGGATGGCTCAGGGGTTTCCGACGATCCGGGATGGTCACTGCTCACGTCAAGTCTGCCAATCGTTTGTGCTGTGTGCTAAAACGCTGGAGGAGCTGGGTTGTCGTCGTCAGTCAGCTGACAGCTCTCCTTGCTACACTCAGGATGAAACAGGCCATATTAGACGATGAGATGAGGAAGAAGTATGCGGAGGATCCAAGCTTCCTCAACACTGGGGTCGCGTTCATGGCGACTACCCAGCACCAAGAGGAGACCCAAAATAGGTCTCTCACGGTGCACCGCACCCCACATCGGAGGACGACTCGCCCCAACATGTCTGGCACGGTTGCCACACAGGCAGACGCCCACGACATTCAAAGCGGGAGAAGTCTCATCGTCACCGAGGCAGGCGCGTTCTCCCTGACCATGGGTTCGGGGACTCAGCGCGCGGTCAAGACTGAGATGAAGGCGAGAAAGAAGGAAGCGGAGCCGAAGAAAAAGGATGCGGAGGAGGAGACGGAGACGAAGAAGGGCAAGGGTGGAAAGAGGAAAGCCGCCGGTGGAGAGCAAGTGCAAGGAGGAAGAGGAGAGGGAACAAAAGAGCAAGGGGAAGGAGAAGAAGGAGCGGGAGAAGGGGAAGGAGAATACACGAACACGACTATATATTCTCAATTCAAGGGTCTTTCACCACAACAAATGAAAACTATGCCCGGCTGGCCCCTATAAAGCTATTAGCGTGTGCAGAAAACGTTCCCATCCTTGGCTTCGAGAAAACTCCACACACAAAACCAAGAATAGCCGTAGAACGTCGATCTCTCTACAGCCAGACCGTCAACCTCCATCTAGCACTGACAATTGATGCACGCGACATTTTGCCGGCTCTCATGAGAACGGTAGCCTGCGAGAGGAGATGTTTCGTCTTGAGCGCCAATCAATGCGTCAGAAAACAGGATCTACCAGCTTGGGTCTGTGGGGAGAAGTCCCAAAGCAATGTCTTGAAGTGGTTCTTATATCGTATCTCCGCTAGGAGAAGTCCTTGAAGGGCCGTTGTGGGAGGATGAAGATTGCATGCGGACCATCGAGGTCGAGTTTGATTGTTCTTTGAGAGTCATACTAGATCTAGATGTTGCTGGGAGTTGCAATATGGCAGTGTCCTACTGGCTTTTTGGTATGGTTCTAACATGATTGACCAGAATCGATGCGTTTATATTGACCGTAAATGGACTTGATTTCAGTCCCCCTATCGGAAAGGACGGTAAGTAAGTAAGGTAGCTTAGCTTACATTAAACAATATGAACCTTGTCTGGTAAGTACTATGCAACGAGAGACTACTTTAAGAAAGCATGTAGTTTGAGTGTATAGGAGAAAGGTATCAATTTATCGTGCTAGTACCGTGACCGTTCTCTTTGACGAATCTAAAAAGAGGATGGGTCTCAGTTGGCATACTTCCTATCGACGATGAGCGGCAACTTGGTGGTGCAGCGACGTGGCGGTCGTATGATAAATTGTCGACTCTTGACGTTTTTCAAACGTCCAGCTGCCATAGTCGCCTACGCGTCGCACTTAGTGACAAAGTGACAGCGGAATGAGATAACGGAATTTTTTATCGTCCGAATGGTAGGGTCGTGCACGGCTTGGGCTCCAATGTGACGATACGAGTGTGTATGTTACAATCATGTAACACTGGCTAATCTCCCCCTGCCGAGCACTGCAACGGTATCTCGATAGTTTTCAACCTGACGTAGAAGCCGACGCTGATCCCTGAACTTTGTACTTCACACAGTCGAGGCTACCCTGAGGCATGCTATGTGACTCTGTATGACACCCTACTTGTTCCTTTGGATCGCGAGATCTTTTTCACCTCAATCTTCCCCACTTGACTGCAATCTTGGACATGCGTTCCACCGCAGGGATAACTTCCCATACCCTCCATCTCAACAACCCTCCCCATGACCTCTCCCTCAGGCAACTCAAATCCTTCAGCAACACCCATACACTTCTCCAACAATTCATCCATGGACCACCAATGGATCTTTACTGGTGTGGCTGATCGCACGAACTCGTCCGTCTTTGCTTGGATGGCATCCTTATGTTTACCCTCAATTATACCTCCAAACTCAACGGCTGCAGAGTCTGGATAATGCGAGGCTTTTGACTCTGTGAGCGGAGGAAGTACGCCTTCGCGACATAGTGCGTTGATTGCGAAGCCTAAAACGTGTCCTGCGGTATGAAGACGAGAGTGCAGGTTGCGCTTCTCAGCATCAACGTGTTGTTGGACTTCGTCTCCTGCATCTAATCTGGTAGCTCCGATTGGGACAAAACGGCCTAAATGGAGTATTTGGCTACCTTGCGCTGGGTGACGCACCGACTCGACTTGGAATATCGAGTCTGCCTTGGCGGCTACATGGGACGTCATGGTTCCGGTATCAGAAGGTTGGCCACCGCCTTGAACATAGAAGATGGTAGAATCTGTGATGACAGCATGCTCTATATCTGACGAGTCCTTTACGAGAGTTTGATCCGGCTTCGTAAGTGCTGATACCGGGACGACTGAAAGCATCTTAGCGGTATGAAGTAGCCGTTGTCCATCTTGCTGATAGACTAATTTCGTTCGATCATTCATCTACCTGAAATGGTTGCTCAGATATATGCAGGAAGAATGTCCGAAGTAGTAGGTTTTGAGATGGCGAGGAAGAGGATTAGATTTCTGCCCATGGAGTGCGCATTTCAAGTTGCGCTTCCTCGTAAATACGAGTACACGAGTCGGTTTTTAATGTTGGGACACTTAGCCTATTTGAGTAAGGTCGCTCAAGATCATCACTCCACAGCTTGACAACGAGGACAATTGCAAGGATACTCTACCTTATACATGTGTAGAACGGTATCTGGAGAAGAGTCTCTGTAGCAAAACCATTGTCTCAAACCATTAAGTCGACAAGTTAATCAGAATGAGAGATATACACGCGCTTCTCCCGAATAGGCTACTCTATGTGTCTCACTATGGAAAACCGGTTTGAGTATCAATCTTTTTGGGCTCAGTAAGGTATGTGGGTATATTCTACAAAACGCTTTAACCTACAACACTCTAATGCGCCTCAACAGAGTGTAGTATCGTCTCCTCGTCACTCTAACATCGGGCCTTGGCATGAAACTCTCGCAATCCTTCATCCGTCAAGATTATCATGCAAAGCTCCTTCGCATATTCCATCACCATGCCTTTCTTCAAGACCTTCATCTGCATGTGGATTGAAGGCTTCGTGGATGTCTACTCTAGGCGTTAATCGCTGGCCTCGGAAGTGGAATTGAAAGCCCGCAGGTGTAGAGGAGGAGGTCGTTGCCACCACGGAAGAAGCAGTGGTAAAGGCGAGTTGATTCGAAGCCTTAGCCTGCGTAACAGGTGTGGTAGTCTTTTGTGAACTCTTGGCAGACGAACCATCGCTTGAACTCTTTGTGGAATGAGACTGAGGTAGACTTTTGCTCGCTGGGGATTTTGATTTCGTTGACACTTCTGGGTCAGCCGCCGTGATACTAGACGTGGCTAGACTTTCAGATGGACCGACTAAAGGCCTTACTTCCTCCGTTCTAGGTTTCGGAGCTGGGCTCATCCCTCTCACGGCCTTTATTTTTTGAATTATGACTCAATGGATCACGCTTGGGACTTTCAGTGATTTTATGGCCACGGCCAAGGCCTGTGGGTGGAGCCGTGGTGCTCTTGGGCGATTGGTGAACACATTCGACGACTTTATGGGGTCGCTGGGACTGGTTAGGTTACAATCTGGATTTTGACCTCCGTTTCATCCTCATCTGACATCAATGAAGGTTCGTAGCCGGAAATCTTGAATTCAGCGAGCTGTTCTTCGGTGTAATCTTTTTTATATCTGGGGGCTGCAACTTTCACAGGTCCTGGGGTGGATGGGTGATCCCGTTCGACGATTTTTGCTGGGGAACGTGGGTTCACTGGGACTGGATCGGTTACAGTCTGGACATTGGCCTCCATTTCGTCCTCCTCTGAACTTGATGAGGGTTCGAAGCCCGACCTGAGGTATGCGGCACGCTCCTCTTCAGTGTATTTTGGTTTCTTCTTGGAGGCTGCAACCTGCACGGGTCCTGAGATGGTAGGAGCAGCATCGCACTTGATAACACCCGAAGATCTCTTATCCTCATCGGCTAGGATCTCTTAACGAATATGGGGTGTAGGAGTTGCGACTACGGTGTCGACATTGGGCGCCTGCAACACTGGAGCCGTGCCCCCCGTAGCATTCTTAACATCAGATTCGATGGATTTCTCCATCTTGGCAGGCACTGTCATTTGGGTGAACTCTAGTCGTGCTTTTCGTTGTTGGTCAGCTGCTTTTGCATTATTGGTGAGAGACCATGTCTTAACTGTATTTGAGCTTGAATCTCCACGCCCTCTTACTCCTCCATAGAGCCGGACTTCAGTTGGTCTCGGAGAATGCCGTTGCGTTTTGGTTTGAGGGTGCGCTTGATGTTCTGCTTCCCTTTTCGCGGAGGAATCTCTGTGTGTCATTTGCGCCTGTACAAAATCTACCCTTGCCCTTCGACTTGGCGTCCTCCCGCGCGGCATTTGCTTCATTTGCGTATAATCCGGCTTTGGAGGTACTGTTGGTGAAGGGGCAGTATCTACCGCGAAATTTGCCGGCGTCGACCTTTTCGAGGAATATAGAGGCTCACCGGTATCTTTTGGGCCCTCCGTCGAGAGTGGCCGAGTTGAAGGTACATAAAGTCCAGTCGTATCTCTCAAGAACCCCACGGGTGAAGAAAACAGTGAGAGTCTTCCAGACTCAAAAGTGGAACCTCTTTGGGATTCGATCGATGTGACAGCGGGTGAATGCCTATTAGGTTCAGGGGTGGTCTTTCCCTGGAAGCCCGTGGACGTAAAACTGGGCGAGGGCTTATGGGTCTCAGGAGCGGTACGTCCCGGTAGATCAGTCGTTGAAAGTAATGGTGTGGACATATCGCGCCCAACTTGACTACCACCTCTGGAGAGTCTAGGTGGTGAGGTCGAGGATGGCTCACCAGATTTGTCGGTATGAGTGACTGACACTCTGCGCGTCAGCTCCTTTCGTAAATAGTGCTCTTCAGGATCAGGTTTACCCTCGAGTTTGTCTACAGCCCGGGTCATTGCGGTCATGGACTGAAGGTGGGTGCTCATCGATCTCGCATATTCTTCTAATTCCGCAATTCTTGCATCTTTCGTTGCAATCTGATCCTCTAGCCGGAGTATCTCTGCTCGTCGGATAGAATCCGAATAGCCTGTGAGTACTGGAGCCTGGACATCAGGCTTCTTGAAAGACAGTCGCCTTTCCACTTGGAGAGTTTTGTTTTCCTGCTCCAGCGTCTTAATCTTGAGGGCATCAATCTCAGATGCGGCTTCGAGCCGGTACATTTTGGCAGTAAGTGCCTGCATGTCAGTCTGGGATGACATATGGTTAATTTTATAACCGACGAGTTCCCCTACGTCGGTGGGATACTACGTGAGTGATGCTCACGAAGCGTATGGTACGACTCTTGACGGGGCAAGAGAAGGCAAAAGTTGCAGATTAACGTGATGTAATAAATCACAAGAAAATCGAAGATGTCCTCAGGTCACGAGTCATCAAGAGTGGGTTGTGTTCCTAGAAAACTGTTTCGGTTTGCGGATGCATTGTTGACACCCTTACGCTAGCTCAGCCTTATTATCTTGCGGTGCACATCACGAGGACGTTGGGTTCTACACCGGCCTTTCTGTATGGACTTTTCCAGACATACGCTACTTATTCTGAGGCTATTGAGGTTGTATTCAGCTTGCCCTCCTGAGACATTTAATGGGAACTTGATTAAACATATATATGCTGTCGATACCGAAGAGGAATATTCTCAAATGGACCTGGCGGACTAAGTACTTTAGATTTAGAATACATAAGGTAACTCATGATCGTGTTGTTGATAGTGCCAGCGCTAGGCTTCGCGCTAGCCTTTCATATCCCACAAATTTTCTTTCAAAGTGCATCCTCTATCACAATCATCTATCCCATTCTTTCGCCATCAACTACATCTTTGCTATTTCCCCCATTACACTTTTTCTTTACAGGCAAACACTCTTAATCGCCTTGTACCGTCTTCGGTACCTGACGATTGACACGTCTCCCTTTGGGGAGCGTCTATAACCACCGAAGGGTAACTCGGAGGGTGAAAAATTATGTCTAACCTGACTGGTCTTGGTACAGGATCCAATGAACGGCCTAATGAAGGCCTACCACGTCATGTCAATACAGGAGAGAATTCTCCTGTGGACGCTCGTGTATCGGGCGATGAAAGCGAAGAGGGAGAGGTCAAAGACGACCACCCTGTAAGCGCAAAGCGACAACGCTCGCCCTCAATCGAAGAGCAGCGTTCAATCGAAGAGCAACCCTCTCCAAAGAGAACAAAGCCTACGGAAGATTCCGGAATAGCCTTGTTCAACCGGTTGAGGAACCCAGCAGACAGGATACCTTGTGTAATCAGCATTGACGAACATGAGCCTTTCGGATCACTATATTCGAAACGTAATGGCTTCGCAGCCATGCTGTTTATAGATGCTGGACGTTATGGCCCTCCGGCAATATCGCTTGGCTTCAGAAACAACGGGACTGGAGGTAGCAAAGACCGTGCTCAGAGCGTATGGGACATGCGTTCAAATTTTTTGGGACATTGGGCAATGAGTGACGTCGAACACGGCTATGTCACATCGAATGCAACTGATTCAAGAATGTCGAATCCGGCCGTGCTCGCCTTCTGCGCTACACGGGATATGGGCGAATTAATGTATATGAAATTCAGCTCTTGGCCTCAAGGATCGGGTTTCTTCGACAAGAATGCCTTCAATTCCCAGAGCAACGAGATCAAAAGATCGATCAACGCCGTATTCCATCCTAAGAAGCCATACCCAGTGGAGTTATGGTTCCTTGCCCCATTCAAGGCAACCGATTTTCGAAAGCATTGTCTGAGATATTTCACTGAAAGCTTGAAGCATAGACTCGACGCTTTGATTGACTGGAAAGATGGCAGCGGCAACTACTTCAATGATATGCCGGTGATAGAACCGCCACCATTCTTTGGCAGAGAGCAGCATGGGAGGACAATGTTCCGCATGCCCGTTGCCACAGGACAGAGACAGTTGCCAACAACGGCATCTGCACAAAGTCAGCGTGATAATACCAGCCACCAGGCAGAACAGTCTGCTGCTGAGCTTTCTCTTGAAGCGGAGAATTTGGACGATATGACCTAGACAGCAGCAGAGGATGCGCACAGCTAAGCCGCCCAAGAGCAGCAGGTTTTCGAGATGCGCACGGCTGAGCCGTCAAATCTTCGCAGTCCGAGGGAGGACTTCGTCCATTCATTCAAGTCAGACGACATCGATGTCATGGACGACCACGACAGCGACATGTTGTGGAGAACGGGTGCGAGGGCATTAGATTTGTTGTACCTTTGAGCGAATGAATTTTCAAATTCAAGGTGCAGATATGGACACTCTTTGACTGAGTGACGATAAGTGTCACGAACGTGTAGACGCAGGATATGAGAGATATGCAGGATGTTTTTATTCAACGCTAAAGGACGCTCAATGCTGACGCTCAATGCTACGAAGATGCAAGAGAAGAACTGCTTAAGTCTAAGACAATGCATGCAAAACTTTACATTCATCCACCGCCCACGCCTCTGCTCCTTGGATCCACT
Organism: Parmelia sp. 050094; assembly: GCA_018257885.1. Lineage (NCBI taxonomy): Eukaryota > Fungi > Ascomycota > Lecanoromycetes > Lecanorales > Parmeliaceae > Parmelia > Parmelia sp. 050094. Next base: position 27,825 of record JAEUBB010000124.1, on the reverse strand, counting down.
CGGCCTGGACTTCCAAGATAAGGCTTTGTGGGGTCCCAGCCAACCTCATTCAACATGTCTCCCAATTGGGTTCCTGGCCTACCGAGCCCTCCTCCTGGCGGACTGTAGATCTTGATGCTCTCCATGCTCGGCTCGTGTTTCATCCGCAGTGATGGTGACCGTTGATTGACCGGTGTCTGCGGTACCTTTGGTATGCTCCTGCCAATGCCATCGACGGGCGCGCTGCGAGCTCCAATTGTAGACGTTCTTGAGAACATAGAACGCAATGATCTGCGGGGTTTGGCGTCTTTTCGTAGGAAATCGGCACGTACAGCGTCCATACCCTCAGACTTGTATATCGGGTCGGATATTGAAGCTCTGACGTTGGAGAAATCGGACGAATGTGGGGAGGAAGGTTCTAAATGGCGCCGATGGCCGAAGCAGCAAAGAAAGCCGACGGTCAGAAGGATTCCAGTGGCTAAGCCTGAGAAAAATCCCACAAGGGTACCTGCAGGGGTAAATTGAGGACAGTGCGCGTGGGGTGCAGAGCTGTTCGTGGTTGCAGAGTTGTTGGGTACTGGAGTGGCGGTACCGGATGTGGATGCCGATGATGTTGCTGTTGATGAGGATGAGGATGAGGATGAGGATGAGCTCGAGCTCGTGGTTATTGGTGAAGAGGTTGAAGAGGAGGTAGCTGTGGTCGAAGGGATCGATGATGTGCTTGAGGATGTGACAACAGCACACTGATTGTTTTTGCATTCGTAGCCGTTAGGGCAACACTTTCCATTGCATGTTGCCAAGGTGCCAGACAGTTCTGTGCTAAAGAGTTGGCTCTCAGGATGTAGAGTTGCATTTTGTTGGGAAATATCGCAGCTGATGGCTGTTATTATAGAGCAGCTCTGTCCCGTAGGGCAGCATATCGCGGATTTTTTGTTGTTGAAAGGGACGCATGTGCTTGTCGTTGGACAGCAGAAGTTATTGGGTAGGCCGTCATGGTTGCATGGTGTGAAACCAGTCAAGGAACATGTACTGGCCCTCGGTAGAAGCCCCATTGCGGACGCTGCTTCTTCAGTCATTGAGAGTGCTATCACTGAAGGAATTGTGGAGGAAGCAAGGCATGTTGCTGCCAGCTTGAGGAAGGTTATTCGTTTCATGGTGCTTCTGTATGGTGATCAAGGTATGGAGAGGTTTGAGTATGGGGAAGTCTGAGTAGGCAGTAGCAAGCCAATGTGCCCGAGGTGTCAGGCACATAGAAGGATGAGAAAGAATAGAAGCACAAAGAAAGGGTGAAGCAGATCAAAGGGCAAGATAAAGGGAGAACAATCCAAGTCCGATTTAGCATATGCTGTACAAAGGCGACCTTGTAGATTTGAAGGTGAAGACAAACAAGGGAGACAAGAGAGAAGATGTGCTTTTTGATGGGGATAGAGGGGAGCAATGGTTCTAGCACCGAGCTCTGCTCTTTACCAGGCTCGAGTGCAGGAATAGACCCATCCCACGCGCCTGGAGAGACCAGAAGCACGGGGGGAAGTCTCGTACAGCA
>JAEUBB010000123.1:29923-44004 GCA_018257885.1 Parmelia sp. 050094 | reverse complement strand
GGTCCCCCTCCTCCTCCTGCACCTCCAAAAGATGCAGTCCGGTCGAGCTCGCTCATCCCTTCATCGAAGTGCACTTGCTCTTTATAGTCCTCCACAAGCGCTTCTTCCTCTCTGTCTGATTCATCCTCAACAGCATCTTGACGGCTTACCGTTTCATACGGTGCTCGTTGGTAGAGTGCCATGGCGACTGGTCTGTGATTTTTGTCTGGGTGCTGGTGGTGGGAGGTTTTGAAGTTCGCTTGCATACCTTTAGGTGCGTATTAGCCCTAGCCCTACACCATATGACAGGGATTTGCGGAGAAGCATCAACTCCCCCCAGCAAGCCCGCCATGTTTGAATTGCTACACCTCGTGCCCTCCCAGGCTTGAAGCCCGTCGATTGACATACTCCCTCACCATGGCGCCGCACTACAAGATTGCCGTCATTCAGCTCTACCCCAAGGTCCTCCATCTCCATCAGACTACTTCGATCTTCACGCCCACCAACTGATTCTCTCCCCCTTAGCCTCTCGACCCCTCTCACAATTTCTCTAGAGCCACCGAATTCATACGAGCCGCCGCTTCCAAAGGCGCCCACCTCGCCGTTCTCCCCGAATATCATCTCACCAATTGGGTGCCCGAAAACCCTCAGTTTTTCCCTCTCTGCAGGCAGTGGAACGACTATTTGCACAGATATCAAGAGCTGGCAAAAGAGCTCAAAATATGCATAGTGCCAGGGACGATAGTGGAAGCGCACAAGGATGGGAAAACGGGGGAGGATCAACTGCACAATGTTGCCTACTTCATTGACGGAGCGGGGAGGATACTGGGGAGGTATCAGAAAAAGAACCTCTGGTACTCCTGCTCTCCTCCGATGTCCTCTCGGCTTCTTTCCCTGCCGCTTGAACCTGTAGACTGACTATTACCGTCTCTAATGAAGGCATCCCGAGCGTCCCCACCTGACCTCTTCCACCCATGCTCCACACGAGATGATTCAGACGCCCATTGGCCCTGTGGGCATCCTGATCTGCTGGGATTTGGCCTTCCCTGAAGCATTCCGAGAATTGATAGCCAAAGGCGCGAAAGTCATCATCATACCTACATTCTGGACGCACGCCGACTGCTCTGATTACGGCCTTTCCAAGAACCCCATGTCCGAAAAGCTCTTTCTCGAGTCGACAATTATCGCGCGAACCTTTGAGAACACGTGTGCAGTGGTCTTCGGTACGTGATTTCGGATAGCATTTACTTAGTCTGGGCCATCCTCTGGGACCATACTCTAGGAACAGAGACCTTGTCTGGGAGTGTGGACTCTGTAGACATGTTTCAGGGCTCAAAACCTTTCTGGAAATTGCAATACTGACTCCCATGTCATCAGTCAATGCCGGCGCTCCGCCCGAAGATGACAAATCGATGTATGCGGGATTGAGCAGAGTGGCGATGCCGTTCATTGGCGCTCTGGGGGACGAGACGAAAGATACCAATAAAGAAGGGATGAGCATTGTCGATGTGGATATGGATCTGGTCGAGGAAGCCGAGAAGAATTACAAAGTCAGGGCAGATATCGAGGGTAAAGGATGGCACTATACTTATCGCCATCAAGGAAGCGGGAAGGTCGAGTAAGGGGGCTGGATATAGTCGATATTGGATTACAAAGTCTGTATATGCTTTTCATGTCAATACGCGCTTGCAATTTGATGTTCTGAGGAGTGCGCCTTGGGTACTCCGTACATATACTCCAACAAGCCTGGACGTTGTATACAATCCAGAACACGAAAAGTACATACTGCGAGCCGGGGTATCTCTGCCAAAGCAAGCGAGAAGCTACCAAAACGGAGACCAAAGCGCCTGCCCACAAAGTATACTGTATGCTGCTCGATGCCATACAACAATTCCTGCTGCCTACGGTTGACATGCTCCATGTCTACAGTATCTCCGAGTGCGGTTATGGACGAAAGAAAGCTCTGAAGCTAAGACTGTATGCTGCAAAATGATGCGTAGAGAAAGCCGACCTGGACACGCACTGTGTAATTATGCTACGAGCATTTCAAAGCTCAAGCGGCAACCGCTCGATGTTTCCATGGCGAACCACGGTTGCTGGGGTTGCTAAACGAGATGTCTGACAGCACGGTGGGCTCCTCATCTGTCTCCTCGGCGTCATCCTCGGACCCATCCATGTTGAGCATCTGGAAGCGGTTCATCGCAGAAGCGAGTTTCTTAGGCCGTGGTGCTGCTCGGTTCTCTTTTTTCGGAGCGTATTGCATTTTCGGCAGCGGCTGTGAGCACTCATCAGGATACCATTCAATCTTCATGCCCTTGTACGTCTGGCGAGACATCATACAAGTTCTCGCGAAAAGCGAGTTGTTGACAGAATTGAGCGAGATGTAGGCGTCACCATCCTCGAAAGTAATACTGATAATGACGATGTTGTAGATATGGTCCAGGTGATCCCTTATACGCTCTTCGGTAACACCCTCATGGATGCCACGTATGACAACATTTCGAGTCGCTCCTGAAGGATAAAGGAACGTCAGCATCCTCTTCAAAAGAAGACAACACGTCTGAGCAGCAGCTGCTTTAAGACATTACTCATAACCTAGTGGTTGTCTGAAAGAAAAAAAGTCAGAGTCCAGATTAACGCACCAATGCCTATCTTGTTTGCAATATGTCCTGGTAGACTATACTGCCTTTCACTCCACGAGAATTCGAGCTAGACCCCAGCTATCAGAAGACTGCTTCATCTCTTGAAGATAGGATACGGGTTTTACCCTCTTGCCATGTACATATATGTCATTGCGCTTGACATGCTTCATGAATTCCTGGGCTGCGGACCCCTCGACAAAGGAGATACTAGCACTACGCTCGTGGGAGCGTAAGTAAATATCTAGAACTAGCCCCCCGCGTACGACATCGATGATGTCCTGATGTTTTGCACGGTCAGAGATATTCTTCACAAAAATTGTCCGCTGTTCCATTTTGGCGAATCGCTTTCTCTCTGACTGCGGCACGGCCAGATATGGATCATGCTTCTCATAATCAGGGGTGGAAGCACTTTCATCCTCCAGCGCAGAACTACTACGAGGGTTGTAGAAACCTCCTTTCCCTTTGAAGTGACCCCAAAAACCATCAGCCGGACTCCTTGGAGGCCCCTCAGATCTAAAATCAGCCCATGAGTGGCCAGGAGGGCCGCTCGTCGCAGTCCGACCTTTCAGGTGGTGATCGAAGGGCTCTGCACCTGCACTGGCTGCTTGATCATCATCATCGACGAGGGTGCCAATTTGGGATGTTGGGACAGCTTCGCCACGAATGAGGACCTATTTGACTTGAGCAGATGAAGAAGCCTTCTGGTGAAATCACCCCAAACCTCTAAAACTTCTGGCTCAATGCCTCCCTTGTATAATGAATTTCTGAGACTTGCTACATTAAGTCAGATCGGTCTGGCCTTGGAAGATCTGGGACGTCGTCGTTATAGGTTCTGGCGTAATGGGTGCTGCAGGGAGAGACATACTGTACTCATGTACCATACGAAGCTTCAAGCAGTCCCATGTCAGCAATTGACAGCTCCTGTTATGGGCACGACTGACTAGGTTATCATGATCGACCTTGGGTATGGTGACGATGGGAATGTCAAGGGAAGTCNGTCAGATCTTTGGTGTATGTATGCTGTAGAGATGAATAAGCATGTTTGGAGCAGCCAATCGGCCTCGCAGATGTGACGGACAAATTCAGCTCTGCCACTTGTTAGCCAACGGTTGACCATGTACTTNTAGTTTTGGGGACCACTCTACACACCGCCGAAGCAGAGTCTCAAAATACACCTTATCAATAGTTACAGTAGCCGCCATCTGTCCTCGTGATGCCCAAGCCAAGCCAATAGACAATGCTGAAGGACTTTGGTCCAATTGGTCCAAAGGAAGCTCTGAGAGACGCCAAGACTCTACCGCCAAGATGCCGGGTAATGCCCGCCTCGGCGCCTTCCAAAAACCAACCCGCCTGTGTGCCTGTGCCTGCATAATGTTTTTCTTCGGGAAACCCTGGGAACGTACCGAGGCGCACCCAGTTGCTGTTATCTAATACTTTAAGGGGTGTCCTTGGCAACGCCCAGCTGAATCCCCAGGAATTGCTCATGCAACGCGCGAGTAATCGTTCCCCAGCCCACAGGTTTCAACGTATCACGTTTACTCAGACCGGGTTTTGATATTGAGACAGCCGAAGATGTTCCGAAAATCTTCATGCTTGACCTTCTTTCCAATATGTACTCTAAGATGTGTAAAATATATCATTAGTTACAGTTTCTCGGTGCCTTACTTATGTTGTAAAGTAGAATTAATTCATGATTCGCTTAGTGTCCCTAGCGCCATTATTCACCGGTCAGTGCCCGTGCCCCACCACAACGTTGCAATTCAGATACCTACTCACGACGCACGCGAAGACGCTAATTCATGGGGGTCATTGAATTCCTAACAAGTCCCTTCAAGTCACAGAATGTGCCAATCTAACAATGCCGAAGTGCTTATCTCAGAGCCCAGCGTCATAGGCTTTCGTCGACAGTGTATCAACAGTTTCAGCGACAACATGGTGGGATAACAGCCCGATAGGTTACCCTGCGTCTGGACCGTACGCTTGATTTCGCGTAGATACTCCGCCTCTTCGGGGGCGTAAGTCCCTAATACTCATCTAAGGTGCCCCTCGGAAATCCGCTGATCCAGGCTAATCTTTTCAGAGGAGGATTGGAGTGATACTAGCGCTGTCTGGGACTTTTGATGCAGGCGCTGATAAGCATTGTGAGTTAGGCCCGGTAATATGCTGCTACTTTGGGTCACCTCTCCATGTACCAAGTGATATCCGTCAGTGTGAAACGAATGATGGGTTTCTGCAACTCTAATGGCTACCAGTTCTATCAATCCAGCAATGAAAAGGCCCAATGACCCCCTCAAGTTACCTCACATATTTCATCAGTCTGCCCTTGTCAGCATGAATCACTCAACCATCTTTGACCTGTTCGTGGTACCGATCAGGACTGGTCTCGGAGTCACTGTGACCCAGTGCCTTCTCCCCCGTCTCCCCCGATGTCCCCTTCGTTCTCAAGTGTCCCCAAACAGCAACGGCCATCCAGATGAGCCACATCATACCAGCAATGATACCGTAGGCGATCTCGCCCTTGGACGTGTCCTGGTGGAACCCACTCATCATCAGGCCCAGGCCGCCATTGATCATTCCTAGGGTCAGGAAGGCCCGGCCCGCCCACACGTGCGTCACTGCCCACATGGTACGTTGTTGATACTTTTTGTACATGTGATGATGAATGAGACCTCCGATAGGTTGAAATATGAGAGCTCCAATAACGATGACTCCAATGATGGGATGGCCATTACTAGCCGTGATCTGAACACAAGATGGGTCAATTTAGATATGGTGAAGCATTTGACCGTTTTGGAAAACTAACTTGACTCTCTGGATAAGCAGTTATGTATATGCCCAATCCCAGGCCTGTTAATGCCAGTGTATATGCGAACAATTGTACTCCAGCGTGTATCCACTAGTGCATTTCCGAATCAGCACTCTCGTCCGTTGACGAAGACTCGGAAAATGAGACTTGTCTAGAAGGTACAAAGCACGGCAGTGTGAGTCTGCTGTTGTAACGTGTGCCGCGATCTGAGAAGCAGTGTCGAACACCAAGGAAGAAGTCTGGTGACTTACCACTAAACGTCGAAAGGATGCTCCACGAATAAGTATAGCCCCAAGTGGGAAGAGGATAGCAAATGCACAGCCCATGATATAACCATGCGCGGTCACTGCCCTTGAGCGGTTGGGATTGACGTTCTCCCATACCAAGTACTCCGGATCTACTGGCGGTATGCCGGCCATCAGTATTGCAGTTGGGAAAATTATTGGGAAAAGGTTTGGTGATTGAAGAAACGGCTCCACTCTGGAGAGCCTTTTGTATAGGAGACATGCCAAGGCTGGAGTTTTGGACAAAGGCCGAGACCTTGATGTTGATCTACATGAAAATCAATCGCTGCCGTTGGAGAGGACCTAGCTAGTGAAGGCCGGTGAACGAATGTTCACAACGGCTGGATTGCGCAAACCTGGCTGACTGCAAGCCGCGTTCGAGGGATGATGAGCTGAGGAGGAACACAACAAGAGTTTGTTTCAGATAGCTGATGTGATTGGGTGAAGGAGATGTTGCTCAACCTCCACGGCCATTTAGGCCAGAAAGAAAAGGAAAGACATGGGATAAAGGGCAAGGATATGTCAAGGATGGGTGGCATCTCTATTGAAGGATGTGTGTGATGGTGGAGAAGGCAGGATGGAGGTGACGAATTTTGACGAGGCGCAGAAAAGCAAGGGCAAGAGTGTGGTTGAGTGTGGTTGAGTGTGATGAATGACGCGTCTGCTTTTCGGACTTCAGGGTTGTTTGAAACTAGGACAAAGGCGAGTGTTGATGTCATGCCCGTTTTAGGATTTTGTCGAGGGAAAGATAGGCCCCAATCGTTGCACTGTTGATTCAGTTCCTTGAGTAAAAGTCCCAAAGGACTTTATGCACGTTTCGGTCTCTGCCAGCGTCCGCGTAACAGTAAGACGAGCTTTCGCGTACTCTGGTCAGCCCAAAACCCTCCGATTAAACTCTCCGATTGGAATCACAACGTTTCATGTATGCGAGGACCGGGTTTGGACCTTGTTTCCTTGTTGCTGCCGCGAGAGCTGCCACGAGAAGAAGAAGAAGCTCGACACCATCTCTCCAAATCTCTCCGAGTAAGGTACCGGTTTACGGGTCTAATGAGGCTAAGGTAATCTTACCTTAGCTTTCGGGTCAGATCTCATACTAAAACATTGCTTAATTCCTTAGATCGACAACTTGGACTAATCATAATCACATCATGCTGGATTATCGCTTTATCTTCCGACGTTCAAGACGATCGCTATACTAGCTCCTAACATGCTACGTACCATCATCCACAATATCTCCACCAAGCTCACCTCTTCAACAAGCTGTTAGCGCCAATGGCCATTGCACGACTACAGCCGACTCGCGCAGCTGTTGCCGTGCCGTGCAGTAATCTGTTCCCTTCTGGTGAGCTGTCCAGGAAATTGGCAGTCTACGCCGCCCTGACTTCTTCTTTGACATTGATGGTGGGCAACAAGCCGGGAGGAGACTCTTGTGGTTGCTTCAGGATGCCGTCTTTGTCCCAATTCGACCACATTATCGTTGTTCCCGTACTTCTTAAGATGCATGTCGAACAAGGTAACATGGATGCTTTTCAGTGCTATCTTGAGGCCTCAAGCCCGTCACACGGCCAAGAACTCAGGTATCATTTCTCACCACCCCTCTTTGGTACCTAATCTGACACCCTCAATGGTGATTGCTGCACGGGCATGCATTAGTCTCACCCAATCGGATTAACCACGTCGTGTGAAGCTCTTGATCAGTGCCACCAGATTGTATCAAGTCTTCTCCAAGATAACGCTGATCATCTCATTACCTATACGAGTTGCTTCTGAGAATCGAGGCTCAAAGTACTTCGAGATTCGTTCGAAGCGGTCCTGATAAGACGCAAAATCACCGAAGGACACACAATCCGACCATCCGCGAGCGGCAAACGTAAACTCTAGGTCGTCCGAGCGGAAAGTGTTGTCCTCAATAGCGGTATTGATGACCTCGTCGAGGAGCTGTGGCTTGCGGAATAGGTACTCAGTGACTCCGAGCCATAGTCGAAAAGGCTGAAAGAAAAAAAAATCTCAGACTGAATTTGGCCGAATTGGAAACTATCAAATATTACTCACAGGTGTAGAGCAGATCATATGATCATAGGGAACGATTCCTAATTTCCACCAGCAATCTACCATGGCTAAAAGACTTAAGTGGTTGTTTGGTGTCCTCTCCTTGGGCACCTTCCCGAGTGAGAACCGATCTAGAACGTCGTCTCTCAACAACAGATCTTTCTGACTAGATCCAGAGCCGAACACGGCTGCACCAGCAGTCTTGATGCGTTTCTCAAGCTCTTCTCGGTGGCCGCCAAGCATCAATTTGAAAAGCTCAGTAACGGACTCGGCATACTGCCGGATTTGTCTTTTGGCCCAGGTGTTCAAAATGGCAAGACCAGCGTAGACATGCCATTTGTTAGAGTAGATACGAAGCATGATATTGCATTTGATGTTCTCAATACCACCGACATAGCGGCTAATCTCCCAAGGGAATTGATTATTGGAGAACCATGCAGTGCCCATGCTTAAAAACGCGGCATGAGTAACAGCCTGTGTATCCGCTGTTATTCGGTCATGCTCTTGCGCAGTAAGATAAACAACATTGGAATTGAAGCAAGCGAGAATCTTTTTAACCAAATCGAGGCTTTGTTGTGATGCACGATGCTTGATCAATGCGAGAGGCTGACCCTTAGGATCAACCTTGGGTCCATGCAGAGAATGGCACGAGATTATCTGAACGTCTTCGGGCAAGTATGCTTCAAAGGCAGCTACCTCGATCTCTTTACAAGAGGTCTGCCCCCCAACAATGGCACCTTGCTTAGTCGCTGCATCAATGTTAGTGTGTACTTGTAGGACTACACTGCGGAACATACAAGATCCATATTCGTTCACAACTCGGCGGAGGGCCTCCGCTTCAACGCTGTATAAGATAACATCACTTGAGCGTGATACGAGATGGCCGTCTCGAAAAATTCGTACTTTGCTCTGCGTAGATTTCAGTTGTGTCTTGACATTGAGCGTCAGAGAAAACTTACGTTGTCATCAAATTCGGCTTTCAGTGCATCGAAATTCCTGGGCTTGTCGCAGGCATGTACACTGCGCAGACAATAGATCAGCTATCGTCAAGAGCTCTTGAGGCGCGACCGCAAGAGCATAATCGACTATGTCACCTATAACAGGTATTTGTCAGCCCAAGCCCAGGAATATTATTCGGAATAGACAGAGGTTCTAAGGTTGCTTTTTTCAGACAAATATAAATTTAGGTAGCTGAGATTTTACATCAGTGACAGCTTGCTTCCAAACCCTGGAGCCAGAATGACCCCAAGACGTGTACACGAGCCATACTCGAGCCAAATGCACTCAAGTCATCATTGCATGGTGTAAGGACTGATAAGGAAGAAAGCAGACTCACAATCTAGTGCTATAGCCACACACGTTCCTGAAGGAGGAGCTATTAATTACCTCCAGCCCGCAGCACTAATTCTCCTAGCATACATCTTCCCCATGTCACCCATCCCAATGATACCTACTGTTATATCCGCCATCGTGGGGACTGATCAGTGAGCCTCAGGGTGTCAAATAATTTGGGTTTATTGAAGTAATGCCTGAAGCCTTTGCGGACGCCAGAGTTTTAGTCACAGACGAGGCAGCGATCAGAGCCAACGTGTCATGATAGTTAGCAAACCCCAATCCTGTTCGGAACCATTCAGAGAATGGTAGGACAGATCTCAATCCGTTCTATAGGCGCATGCTCCCAAATGAAAACGCAAAACGAAAAAATAACGAAAATTTGGTGCTGTAGGGCTGAGCATCAGCTCGCTTAAAAACGAAACTGCCGCGGCACACACATTACGCTAGTATTTCACAGGCTTGTGATCTTCATCGAGCTGTTTTTCCTCAGCACCAGCCTCCGTCCACCCCATAAAGCATCAACTCCAAGTTTCTTACAACATGCCTCCCAAGAAGAAGGTCGAACGTGCTGCGACCGAGAATATTTCGCTTGGTCCCCAAGTCCGCGAAGGTGAGACCTCTACCTACCCATCCCTTCCAAGTGCTAATAAACCCATCCGATAGGCGAACTCGTCTTCGGCGTCGCCCGTATCTTCGCATCATTCAATGATACTTTCGTCCGTACGTATCCTCTCGGAGTTGTTTTTTACCCTTTCTATATCCCTTTTCGGGTTCTTCAAGGACCTGAGACAAGAATCCTTTTCAAAAGACAAACGCTGACTTTGAACTGGTTCAGATGTCACCGATCTCAGGTTCGTGCTAGAAATATGAATACACTGCTGTGGGTTCAAAGGCTTACATTCTGGGTGATTCCAGTGGCCGTGAAACAATCAGCAGAGTCACGGGCGGGATGAAAGTGAAGGCCGATAGAGATGAAAGCAGCCCCTACGCAGCCATGTTGGCTGCGCAAGATGTAGCGACCAGATGCAAGGAACTTGGCATCAATGCGTTGCATATCAAGATCAGGGCCACTGGAGGTAGATAAACGCTCTGTCACTATGGTTCAACAGAGAGGGCGCTGATGATAATCTGCAGGCAATGGAACCAAGACCCCCGGCCCAGGTGCCCAGTCTGCTCTTCGTGCCCTCGCTCGTTCCGGAATGAAGATTGGAAGGATTGAGGATGTTACACCTACGCCTTCGGACTCCACACGTCGCAAGGGTGGTAGGAGGGGTCGTCGTCTATGAGCAGAATGTACTGCTGGTGCCGGGAGTCTACGTAGCGATTTTAAGAGTCAAAAACCGAGAAAAACGGCTTTTGCCTGGTCTTTGTGCAATTCAAGCTCGCTTCAAATACTCATAGCCTCTGCAGACTGGAGTCAAGTCCGATCGATTACACTTGTCAGGCATTGTTCAGATCAACTATAACGGGTGCATATTCTCCCCGCTCGTCCTCTCCGTCCATATCCTCCACCTCCATCTCGACCTGCTCCCCATCCTCCAATTCTAACATTCCTCTCCGAACAACAAATTCATCCCCCAAGTGCCAACCGTATTCTCCCTTCATAAAAGCCTCGAGGGCGTCCATTTGCTCTTTTACATCCTCTCCTTCTGCCTCTCCAAATACCTGTCCAAGCGTCATCCTGAAACCTTTCAAAAGCCTCTTCAGAAACGCCCCTCCTTCATCACTCAAATCGAACAGGCCCCCCTCAACATCTTCACACCTCTCCATCTGCCTCCTCAACAGCACCAAGAACGTTCCAAACCACTCCTGCCTTTCCCTCACAGCTCGTTTGCACGTCAAAACAAGCCCGACGCAGCGCTTCCACTCTTCCAGGCAGGAGTAATTCGCTACCGTTAGAATCATCAGGAAGCAGGCCTCCATTTGCCCTAGCACCACATTGCCCCACTCCTCTTTCTCTCTCCGATTCCGGGGCTGCCATCGCTCCACCATATCACACAACGCCCAGCTGGAATCTAGAGCTGCCTCTGTTCTTTCCCTTCCTATTGCGCCCTCCCTCCATGTTCGTTTGAGATCGATCCCTAACACACCCAACTCCCTCTCCTCTTCGCCAACATCCTCAGCAGTGAGGCCAGGTATATCATCGCTATCTTCCTTCGCACAACTCGCCGACGTAATCTTCCAATCTGCATTTTGCGTCAGATGTCCGAGCAACCTCGGGGTGACGTGCTCCGTCAACCGTGCCCACTCCCCCGTTTCAGCCTTTGCTTCCTTGCCAGCGGACTGCCGATAAGGCGAGAGGTTCTTCTCCCATAGTATCGGCAGCTGGACACGTAAACTATCCGGATCTGGATGAGGAAGCAGTGCGCCGGCGGAAGCGTCCCACCTGCGGACGATCAGAGGAGTCGAGTGTGTGCTTGAACCGGGGACGTGGAACCAGAAGCCATCACGGATGGAGAGTGATGTCGTTTCGCTGGTAAAGACGAAATGCCAGCCGGGAGGAACATTTCGAAACCCTTGGAACTGGGCGGTGGTGGTGAAGGAAAGGAGATCGATGCCGCAAAGGATTCCGGGAGGTAGGTCAAGGAGGAGGACTGCTGCTGTCAAAGCGGTGGTCATGACCAAGGCAAGGAATAGAAGTTTTTTTTAGCTACATTAGCTTTGTCGTTTCTTAATGTGACCATGTCCAACGGCCAGACCCGTAATCAAAGACCGGCAGAGCGGCCTTGGACTGGTAGATAGTATTTATACTGCTCAGATTTCAACCCATCTTACTCGTAGGCGTAAGTAAATGCGCCCACTCTTTGCCATTTTCAAGTCTTAACCGCTTTTTACAGTGATTGCTTCTAGTTCTACACCACTGGAAGCCCATGCTTCACCAACCTCGGCATGCATATGCGAAATCAAGCGAGTATGGGGTTTAAGTGTTCGAACACCCCGTTCTTGAAGAAGAGCAAACATATCTTTTACCTGTGTTCGAGCATGTTACGTGTAGACCTCTTGTACACATCATCATCCTTAGAGTGCCTACAAAGTCTTTCCCTGATCTTTGTACATCTGCACCACAAGAATCGCAATAACTAACGCAGCCCTTGAAAATCAGCTCTACGAAAGTATTCAGCCTTGACATTTGAGCCACGAAGCTGGCCTCGGTGTAAAAGCAGGACCAAGTTGCCATGTAAACAACCGAGTCAATGAATTTCGTCTGAGCCTGGATTATCAAGACCGCACTATCGTGACCAACTTGGGCCCCTTGGATACCCTGATACACATATTTCATACTCGGGCATTGCATTATCCTTTGAGCAATCAATGCGGCCATGTCCTGACTTCCTGTAACACTTCCCCCGGCAAAAAAGCCCTGAGCATCGGCAAGATAGCTGTTCACTCCCTGAACGACTACTAGGTAGTAGTGCATCGACAAAAGGTGGACCGAATACTCCCCCGATATTGCCGTTCTCAAAGGTGCCGCGGGCGAAAATGAGGGTCAGGTTCATGCAGACGCCATTGATCAGGTCATTGTCCGTTGTGCCATCGGTAATCCCATGACAAGAAGCTGGAGGAGCCAAGGAAGTCGGGAGCCCCCGTTGTGAGGGTCAGTGTCAGTAGGCTTGAACATTGAGACTAGTGGCTTGAGTCGTGAAGTACATGATAGTCAATAAAGCAACCGAAAAGACCGAAGAGTGAGACAGTTCCCAAGAATTATACCGAGGTCGAATGCTGGTGCTGCATAAAAGCTGAGGGGGATTATCTAAGAGAATGTAGCTGAAGTCATACATAGAGAGGCAAATTTCCCACGGGAGGATCTTTATCTCTTTCTAATTAATAATCGAAAAAGTACATCAAAACGAAAAGATCGAAACTCTTTGAACTTTTGGTACATGTGGTAGTTGACCTGCGTAGACTTGTAGACTTGGCATTCCGAATCCTCTATACACAAATTTTACTACATTCTCACGAGGGTACAAAGCAAAAGTTAGCCTAGGGACAAAGGTGCGGGGAAGTGGTTGATGCATTCTACGTCTGGTATAGACTTTTGAAGAAGATGGACAGAATTTCGAAAAAATTAGACGCCACAGAAGGGGTAAAAAGACTAGGAAAGGATGCAAGATGTCTGTAGAAAGCGGCAGGGATGCCCAAGAATCAACATCGGCCAGCAAAACGCCAATTAGGTTACCATGATGGAGAACGCGAGCGACTAAATGTGAAAGAGAATTACCCACTGAGCAATTGCCGTCAGACATATTTGTGAAGGCCCAGCACACCCTGGATCGACTCGCGAGTTCTGATAAGACGTTTGCCATGCCTGCCCATATATGCCGGAGGCATATCTTGTGCAATGATCTGAGCCTCAAAGGCTTGAAAGCTGGAATGTTTGAAACTTTGATTGAAATTTCCATATTATCGAGCTAAGCAGCGACCCACCCAACCTGTCGTACCTGCACGGCCATCCTAACGGTACGATTTCTGGTATCTCGCTCTTGCTCCTGGTCCTCCAAATTTCTTTGGCTCACAACGCCTGTTATCTGCCACCAACAACGTCCGGTCATACGATACCAAAGCCTGCTTCAACTGGTTCTTTGCGTATTCATCCACGTATTTCTGGTAGTAGGCCACGATTGACTTCGCGATGGCTTGGCGGATAGCGTAGATTTGTGATGTGTGACCACCGCCTGAGACGCGAACGCGGATATCGACGTTGGCGAATTTGTCCAGACCGACAATGAGGAGGGGTTCGTAGACCTGTAATCGTAATGGTGATTAGAGGGCGAATCCACCGGGAGAGATGAGAGAGTGTGTACCTTGAAGCGAAGGATTTCGGGTTGAGTGAGGGCGAGAGGTTTGCCATTTACTTTCACAAGACCTTTTCCAGCCTGGAGCAGCGAATGTCAGCTAGGTTGAGCACGCTTTGTTACTGGGGGAGGGAAAGGTTACCTTGCAATGTGCAACAGCGGTTGCTGATATCATCGTGTTAGTCAATCACAA
>JAEUBB010000122.1:41012-90574 GCA_018257885.1 Parmelia sp. 050094 | reverse complement strand
CCCCCCCCCTCTCAAGTCTTTCCACCCTTCCCACCTCACTCGCTAACCCATGCATAAATACAGTCCGACGTCTTCTCCTCGATGACGTCGTCGATCAAAGGGTCCGCGGGCCGGCTGGGCCGCATGGCGCGGCAGGGGAACAAAGTCGCCGTGTTGAAGCTGGCGGGGATCATCGTTGGGGTGGTGGTGGTGGTGTGGTGGGGGGCGAGCTTGTTGTTCCGGTCGAGGAAGGCGTGAGGGGATGGTTTTCGTCGTTGTGGGGTTTCGGGGAGAGCGGAGCCGAATGTGGGTAGGGCGGGGATGGGAACACCGAGGAGGGAGTTCCTGGAAGCCCGGGATGGGGACGGCGGACGTTGGATGTGGATTATTGGAGCGTTGGACGTGAGTGTGAAGATACTGGTTACGTTTTTGGGGGGAAAGCGCTAATGCCTTGCAGCTACGGGGTTGGACCACGTAGATAATGTGGTCTAGCCAGACACGTGTGTTACAGACAAACAGCATGGGGTTAGAGAAGCGTGGACTGGAGAAATATGAAGCACTGTGCAAGCATGTCGCCATTGAATTAAAATGCAATACTTCTAATCTGTCCGCTTGTGTACGCCTTCTAATGGCCTTGAATGCTCAGTCCTTTTCCATAAATTCAAGTCCTTCACTCCCAGACGTTCGAGAATAAATCCTCACTGGCACTACCAAACCCCCCTCCACCAGCAGGTTTATTTTGTACAGCCGGAGGTTTGCTTGCAGCAGGACTTACAGGCGCAGCGCTGCTCCAGCCGCCGAAGTCTTCGTCAGGAGCAACTTTTGGAGTCGGCTTCGAAGTGTTGCCGAAATCGCTACCAAACGGCGACGATTGGGTATTCGAAGCAACAGGCGTACCACCCCAAGCAGAGAAGTCAGTAGACATTGGGATCGATGGGTTTCGAGGAGGAGCAGCAGGTTTGGGCTTTGGAGCCGTTGTGGTCGTGGAAGGTTCAGGAGTGGCCCATGCGTCACTAGAGCCCCAGGCGTCGTTGTTGTTTGAGAAGCTGGAAAAGGCGTTGCTGGTAGCTGTTTGAGTGGATGCTGCTGGTTTAGGAGCGGGCTGTGAGGGAGCAGCAGGCGCCGAGAGATTAAAGGCTGAATTCATTGTTGCAGTCGGTGCGGTTGTTGGAGCTGGCATCGGGGCTTTCTTTGGAGCAGCGCTGGGTGGAGCCGGTTCAGAGAAGTCGAAGAGATCGTTTGAAGTGTTTGTCGTCGCAGCCTTAGTCGATGCCGGCAGTGGAGCAGATGCAAAGCTAAAGTCGCCAAAGTCATTCGAAGCACTTGGGGTCAAATTAGCTTGTGGTATTTGCGGAACTTTCGATGCGATTGCTGGTTTTGAAGCTAGCTTTGGGCCTGCATCAAAGAAGCCTCCACCACTCAGAGGTGGAGATGTGACTTGCGGGGATGCAACAGATGATCGTTGAGTAGCTGCGGTATTGAAGCTTGCGAAAGGATCAGGTCTGGGTTGCTGCTGGGGCTTCGCTACTGACGATGCTGGAGGATTGAAATTTAACCCGCTAAAGGCATCATCGAGGCCACCAAGGCTAGACTGCTGTTGAGCTGCTGGTGGAGACTGCATACCTCCGAACGATGGCTGCCTTTGGGGCTGTTGTGTAGGTTGAGGTTTGGGAGCTGAAGCGTATAACGAGAGAATAGATTGCTTGAGGTCCGGTCTCGACGGGACTGCTGAACCAGATGGTGTCGAGGCTGAGCTTGATGGTCTAGCAGACGTCACAGATGGTGGACCACCGAAGAAATCAAGACCGAGCAATGAATCGGCAGCCTTGGCTTGCTTTGGTGGAGCCGAGGCCTGTGGAGGTGCGGTTCGACTAGGGATGTCTGTTGTACTTGGCCTGACAGGCGGCTCTGGTACATCGCCAAACAGGTCAACAGGAGGGGCTGCCTTTGGCGCAGGAACGGCCGGTTGGCTAGACGCAGACGAAGCCCGCTGTGATGCTCCTCGATCCAGTTGAGCCTTCTCTTTGACAACATTGAGAGGCTAAGATTTGCTCGTTAACTTTGATCTACCTCAGCAGGGCCTGGGACTACCCACCACATCGTCATCCCCCTCTGCGTCTAGTGTAGCTGGATCTGGCATTGGTCCGTCCATCACCCATCGCTTAGACTCGTATTTTGTCCTTATGAAGTTCTCTATCTTGCTAAGAAACTTTTAGCAGTGCGTATAGTCCATGGTAATTGCTAACTTGCCCGTCAGAAGGTACGTGTCCGGTTGCCAGTTTCGCCTCCCAGTACCTGTATATGTCAGATTCCCATCATGGCTACTTCTAGCCTCATGCGACTTACTTGTTTGCTCTTGAATTTCCCCACCGTAGTACGCTCTGTAGCTGCTCGTCTGTCCAGGCGTCCAAGTCCACGGACTTCACCCGGCTGATATGCGTGCCCATTCCCCGATGTATCCCAGAACATCTTTTAAATGGGTCAGTACCGATACTGCGTGTTCCTGCAAAGCTCATATCATGCCATACCGTATGCACACAAAGATTCCCAAGTTCCAGCTCGCCCATCTCGGATCTGCGTGGAAGGATCCAGTCAGCTTCATGCAGAATATAAGTGACGAGGAGGCTCGGAGGCATCTTTGACTTACGCTTGTTTCTTTTGCAATCTGCGCAGCTCTTGTTACCCTCAAGCTTGAGTAGGGTCTTAATGGTTTGCTGATTTTGAGCAGCTCGCTCTGCGGCTGCATTAGGCGGCACTCTTCTCGACATAGCTGCAGAAGTTGGAGCAAATTGATGTCAAGTAGAAGTAAGAAGCGGAATAGAATCGTTGTTCAATCACGTTAATGCTGCTTCGGAAGGTTGCCTCGAACGAATTCGATCATCGCACAGATGCGCCCACTCGATGCGAGTTGCCTTTCTGATAGTGGCTTAGCGCTCGTCACGTATTATTGTATTCTATTCCATTCTTACTAGGGTTACAGCCCTAGAAACGAATCCAGTCTAAATTCAATTGTCCACCTACGGAGGTCGGCACCAAAATCCTGAAATGCCAAGAAGTGCTTTCGGATAGCGACCTTATAAAAAGAAAGCTCTAAAGGTACCTTTTAGGGGCTGCTTTGGGGCTATGGCCCTATTTTTAAGCGCATTGTCTAGGGAGCTAGGTAGCCCACCCGATCTTTTACGAGTAACATTATCCGAGAAGAGTCTTGGCATTTTAGGACTTGTGGTGCCGACCTCCGTACAGGTAGTGAGTTTTGACTTTTAGGGGGTTTGGTTTCTCTATTCTCTCTTTCCTATCTTTTGGATTTTGGGGGCAGAAGGAGGCGGTGTTTGATGTGTGGATGTGGGCTCATGATTTTGGGGGAAATGGTTTTTGAGACCGAGTTGGCGGCGATTGCGTGGGTGACGTCGGATGATTTGTGAGACGTTACACGTAGGATCGGAGCATCTTAACTAGTTGTCAATCGTGGACATGTGAAAGAGAGCGTAGTATCCATCTGCTGCTGTAGTTTTGAATATGGTATAGCTGTATGTCAACTAGAATGCTTTTCGCGTCGCCTTGTTCAATTTTATTGTACTCTCAGGGAGGGGTGAGATGTCACTCCCTGTGTCTAAACGATCGTCGGTGGGCGCCATCAATAGAATGCACGGGCTCTACTGGAAGACTCATGTTTTGCAGGTGACTCATCTAGTGATAACAAGGTTCACGGTTTATGCTTGTAATTCAAAGAATGCATTGAACGAGCAGGCCTAGAGACACCATCTGAGAAAAGATGCTGTCCGGAGTTTCCACGAGATTGGCGGCAAATTTCCCTACTCGAAAATAGACGCCGTGGAACCAGCCGTGTTCTTGACTGTAGTTGCAGTCCGGTTTCCGTACCTTCCTTGTACTATCAGTCTATAAGCTGGCTTCACTGGGTACAGGAACAGCTGCCGTTGGTATCGAATCATGTCACCGGTTTCTTTGCCCGCGTTGAAGGTTGACAATCGCTTAAGATAGCAACATGATGCCACGCATGTGTATTTCTGTCTGCAAAACGCTCTTGTTTGCGTGTGTGGGGGAGGTGGGAGGGAAGTCTGCCATGTAGTGGAGTCGTCAATTTTGGGAGTACTGTGTCGGTGAAGAAGACGTCGTCTCATTTCACAGGATTTGTGCCCTTGCCCTCATCACCAGAAAGGGGGGAAAGGTATATCAAGCAGTGAAATAAGCAGTCAAGACGTTGTATCTGCTGCTGTATGTCCGATTGATCTCGTCTCTTACCTCGGAATACGAAAGTTCAGGGCGTCGTTGTCTCTACCCTGTGTCCGAGTTGAATCCGCTGTCTGGAGAGTCAATTGTCATTCGCCAAGCCAGCAACGTCTACTGTTGCCCATATAGTAGACTTTCGCAATGTACGGTCGACGAGCGATTCGGTCGCGCAGTCCCGCATATTGTGTGGCTATGGCTGTGTTTGAGAATCGGAGTGATGTGTCAGCTTGAAATTATGCGAGGAAGGTCAGGGGAACCCAAGTTTCCAAGTCGTCCTACGATGTCAAGAAGCACTATTCCAATCAAGATGAAATTTCACGGCCGAAAAAGATATTTTTTGACGAATCCTGATTCTTTCCCTTCGATTCAGACATGACCATCAATGCCAAAACCTCCAAGCGGTGGGAATCCCAGCTCGTCATCGCCCATTTGTCTCAAAGTCCTCCAGTCACCTGTCCAGCCCACTGAATGCAGTAAAGCTCCGCAATCACAGAGGCCAGAATGCCACACCACATCGCGAAAGTCGGTCGAATGTTGCCTTTTCCTCTTCAATTCAGACACGACCGTAAAGGTCAAAACTCCAGACGCTGGTAATTCCTGCTTTCCTTCGCTCCGTGTGTTTGAGCTCCTTCAGTCTCTTCGCCAGCGCTGCGCTGTTTCGAAGCTCAAGGCCATGTAAACCATGAGTATAAGAAAGAGAGAATCTTCCTGCTCTTTTGCTTTCTCGTTCATATCCATCAGCAAGCTCAAACAGAGAGCAGGACTCTACAGACACTTTCATACATACCAGCAACCATTCATACGAGCATCTCCCCACACACCAGCATCCCCACACACCAGCATCCCCACACACCAGCATCCCTACACACCAGCATCCACACATACATCAGCATCCAGACATATCGGCATCCACACACATCAGCATCCACGCACCGCACCAAGCTCCAAGCAAGCAAATCATACATCACCAGCAACACCAAGCCACTGAAATCAGACACAATGTCCCAACCTAAATCCGCTTCTAAGCAAGTTGGTCCTGAAGAGATTAGTTCAACTACCTATCCCCGACCCGATCTCGAGGAAGGCGGTTGGGAAATAATTGAACGGCACGGTAAATTTCAACCTAGTGCTGATCGTCGTGCCAACGTGGAACGCGAATTTAAACCAGAAGATGGCAAGGGTCCTCTCCCTTTAGAATATCAACCAAGTACATTATCAATACCGATGCGCGGCATGATCGAGGATCATCAAAAGTATATTGTGAAGTTCAGACGTCCTCAAGGTTCAACAGGCGCCTATGTAGGGTACATCCAGCCACTGCTTGATTCATGGGAGCCGGAGACACCAATCACCAGGGCCCGATGACAGACGCAGGCCTCGTGACTCATTGGACAACGATGGAATTGTCCGATGCTCTACCATTGATGACATGATTCGGTTTGGCGTTTGGGAAGGAAATGAATGATGCGTTGCTGTTTTTGCGGACTTTGTTTCACCCCCTACTGTTCTGACACCCCTCTTTTATTGATCAGAACACTAGACATAGCACCTAGTTCCCAATGAAAATACTCGTAGCCCAAGCCAAGAAACTCTCCGTCTTTGACGGGAAGAGATGCAAGTGTCTGTGCATAGTGCCTGGGTCTGGGATTGAATGAGTGATGGATGCCCCTCTTTTGCCACAAGAGCGCGGTCATGTACATGAACAAAAATCTAAAGGTACGAGAAAAGAGTACCTTAGTTGAAAGATGAGATGATTTGTTGGGCCGTCGTTGGGCCAAGTTGTCTGCTGTCTGCCGACAGTCAGGCTAAATCGCTAGGGTCGGCCTGGCCCGCGCGCGATCTACTTAAAAATCCCCACCTCTGCTCGCAAAGGTACCTTACTGTAGGGTCGGCACAGCGGTGACTTCAAAATCACGTCTAGTTTTCGGCGGGGCAAAGTAATTGGCGGCGCTCAAGCCTGTCAAATCATACTCTTATCCAAACTCCTATACAGACCGAGACGTCAAGGCAGGAACCAAGTATGAGTACAACATTATCAACATATATGATATCGTTGCTCCAGTCTGTGACATGCGAACATGCTTCGGCTGCATTGAGCTCTGTCTGTGACCGTCGGGCGGCACGATCCTAGCCGAGTCATTACCGACCATACTCGAGCTCAACGACCAGTCGCGCCAAGAGTCTCCTGAGCAGAAGTCAATCTGACATCGATTCCACCCTTTCGGGCTGACTTTATCCATCAGATGGGCTTGCTCCCAGATGACCAACTGGTCTATCCTGGCGGTCCAGGTACTGGGACATTGGTGAGTGTTTGGAGACAGCAAGATAGATGCCAAGAAGGTGCACCAACTGGACGCACTATCAGCCGACTGGACGAACCGTATCCCTTTAGTGGTGTAGCAGAAGTCATAGCTTTCTTAGATCCACAACTTTTGGACCGCGTCTGTGTCGAAGATGCTAATCCAGCATTCTCCACAGACGAGGCTCTGCATCCTGTATCTTGTTGCAAGCGTCACTGTTTCTACTAGCTGGTCTGACCACCTTTGGTAGAAAGACCATCTCCATAGGGACTAGCTTGAAGATCTACTGAGGATTGTCAGGATACGCACATACGCTTCGGGCTGACCGAACGTGTGTGTTGCAGTGATGGGTGAGTCCTCTTTTGCTTGTATCTCAACTTCTCCCCTATCAAGTCTAGGTAATCGGCTTTTTACGCTCTTGCGACGTAGGTGAGTCAAGAGATTCTACTAGGTACTAATCTCTATGCTACTACGACGCAAGTGCGAGCGTAGGTGATTCTGGCTCCTGGCCACCTCAAGCAGGCAACACTTGTAGAGTCAACGAATTGTTATCCCCCGCCGCTCCGATGTCCACGACTTCACCAACATTGGACGACTGATAGTAGAACACGTCGAGTGAGTACCACTGGCAAGATAGAACCGCTTTAGCAATTTGACAAGTCACCGTGACCAAGCCAAATTCGTTCATTTCTTCCGGATCCTCGAAATCACTGAACTCCAGAGTCTGGGTATACGGATGACCGTTGGAGACGCTCCCGTATAGTGGACCGGATTCACTGTTGTATCGAAGGTAGCTGTCGGCGGTCAGAGTGAAATTGGCGGCTCCTTTGGAGGTTTTGCCACCAAAATGAAGGGCTCTGTCTCCGCTCAGAGTGTCACTTGGATAAGGGTCGAGGACTGTATTGATGTAAGAACCGTCAAAAGCAGTCTGACCGGTATCTGCTGCGACGAGATAGAAGATTGATGGTATTGAGGTGGGTGTTCCTGTTGAGGACTTGGTTGATGAAGATGATATGCGGTGAGCTGAGCTGGTTGTTACAGTAGTCTTTTTGATTGTGCTGCTGCTAGTGTGGTGGGTCGAGCTAGTTGGTAAAGTAGTCTTTTTGATGGTGCTGCTACTGGTGTGGTGTGATGAGCTGGTTGAGAGCAGCGCAGTGGTTGACACGGTAAAGAGCAGGCTCAAAAGCCCACAGATTTGGACAAGCATGCTGACGTGGGTGAATTGGTGAAAGATGATGCGGTGGAAACAAGAGGTGATAGAGATCAGGTCTAAGACTTTCCCTTTTTTTATACGCGGGAGCAATTGCCAAGAGGACAAGCGAAGATAATTGCATAAGTCGACGGAAACGCCGGCCAAACAGCGTCGGTCCATAGAATGTTCGTGATAAGCGAAAACGAAGAGCCACAGCGGCGATTTGCATACCAGCTAGCCACTTTGGGACTCGCAAAGTGGTACAGGATCTATAAATAGGGGAATGAAAGCAGAAGGAGGTGAGAAGGGGATCGATCCAGATGTCTTGGATGAGATTACTGCTACCTCAAGAAAACGCCTACAGTGGCTTGTATAGACGAGGTCGCGACGTTGCGGCCGCGTGGCTATTTCCGTCCACACATGCTCGGGTTCTCTATCTTTGTCAATCATAGGACTGTCGTTGTCCTCGTCGCCGTCGTCATTGTCTCATCGACACATCATCGCTATCATCTCGTCAAAAAACGTCCTTGATGATCGCATGATGGACAGTCCAACATTGTTGATGCACTCCGCGATGGGAAGTGCTCAAGAGTAAGCAGCGGGACGCGGCACGGACATGGTCACATGTCAGCAGGGAGTAAGCGGGTGGCTTGGGACGTACCGACATTCGGCTGTAAGTACTGTGCAGGCTGTCGGAAGCCTTCGGTCTGATTAGACCGAACCGACGCCATACATAAGCCACGAAGCAGAACCGATACAATGCAACGTAGGCGGGTGTGAACGCTAGGTAAGTAAGGGAACACCATTTTCTTGCTCGTCATGAGATCCGTACAATCATTGCGATTAGTGTGCACGGGGAAATAGTGTACATGATCAAGGGTGTAAAGAAAAACAGCTCGCAGTACTCAACTGTTCAGTCATGATATGTCCAGCACTAATGCCGAGAATTTCATCCGAGTGCTGTCATCTCAGACCGAGACTGCCGCACGCGGTCCACATTCTGACCGGTTCCCCGGACTGCCTTGTGTAATTCTCACAAGAGACGGATCAAGAACCAGCGCCTACGCGCCAAAAGCCAACCACACACGCCTCTAGTCTTTTTGCACATCTCGATATCCCCCACCATGCAGCACGCTCTGCCGGAAACTCCAGATCGCCGGACCGCACCTATCGTAGTAGATATCCCTTTACCTACCCTTCTCAACAATTCCAGCTTTCGCAAGTGCCAGAGGCTCGTAAGCCATCACACTGCCGGAAAATTCTAAAGCTGACAAGGATCGCAAATTGCTTTTTCAGCATGGCGTGGCCAAACCTGTCAAATATGCAAGGGCCAGAGATCAAACGCCGCGTCGCCGAGCAAGTCTTCGAGCATCCTGCAAGGCGGTACACTCTTTTAAACCCAAGGTAGCGCACTGCAAACGGTGTCAGCTCAGACGCTCAATGTTTGATATCTCCAGGTCCGTCGTTGAAATGATGTACTCATCAAGGAGACTGAGTAGCTTATGGAGTCATTACTATTATGCTATTCTTAACGCCCCATGTATTACTGTTCCCGCCATCAAACATCCTCGAGTCTCGACTACATGCATGCACGGCTGACCAATAAATCCATCCTACCACGGTCCTCCAAACCCCTCACCGCACCGCCCACCCCGCCGCCCACCCTCTTCAACTATCAGTAGTATCCGAACTCGTTGCCAGTGTGATGTTCTCGAACCCACAGTTCAGAAATTTATCCGCGTCCTTCGTCAACGACCACCACCCGGCGAGGAAATCCGGAATCGGCATGCTGTACTCCTGCAGCACGGTAATCTGCTCCAGGACCTCTTCCTTCAACTCCCGCGCCGGCTTGCAGAGCTCTTCCACAACCAGTGCCTCCTCGTCGCTTGTGCTGTTGCTGCGCTTTGACAGGGTGTCTGCAGCGGTGGTGTTACCCTTATGGGCCGTGAACGGGTTCACATCGGTGCATCCGAGCCTCTTGCGTCCCCGGACGACGGCGTAGAAGTACCCGGCCAGGTCGTGGGTGACCTCGATGCTGCTGGACTGCAGGTGCTTGATTTCGGCGAGTTGGTTCGTGATGAGGAGGTTTGATTGGAGGCAGGCGAAGGCGATCACGTCGGATGAGGATTTCGGTATTGTCACGCCGGATGGATTGTCGTCGGTGGCGGCATCGGCTTGGGAGAGCGCGGGAGAGATGATGATGGCGAGGAGAGGGAGTATGGAAATGGGTTTCATTTTCGAAGCAGTGTTTTGCAGATCTGGAGGCTGGAGTTTGGGTGAAGAGTTGTCAGAGGATGCTCTATCGAGGAGGACTTTGGCCGCACGAACGAAGAGGGAGAGTCTGCTTCAAAGAGTGCTTGGCAGAATGTTGAAGGACGAGAACTTCGGAGGTGTGAGCTGGA
The DNA here is from genome assembly GCA_018257885.1 of Parmelia sp. 050094. NCBI lineage: Eukaryota > Fungi > Ascomycota > Lecanoromycetes > Lecanorales > Parmeliaceae > Parmelia > Parmelia sp. 050094. The sequence goes on along the minus strand of JAEUBB010000122.1, from coordinate 80,453 downwards.
GTAAAAAGTAAATGGCAATGTGGGACATTCGACTCTATAGAGCTTACTATAAGTCAGTAGTGGCTGTCATAGTGAAATACCTTTGCAGCAAGTCTTTCAGCCCTGAGCTTTGAAAGTCAATGTCAAATGTCAAAATCGTACATGATGCAGACACACTTTGTATAACAAGGCTCGGAGCAGACTGGTTAACCATCTTCCTTTTTCGAACGCGTCTGCAGCATCCAAGAGACCCAAAAGACGGTGATGGAAAGGAAAACCAACACAACTAGTCGTTGGCCGCAACGCCGGCACGAAAAATAAGAACCGGGAAAGCATGGATAGCAACGCATCGCCCTTTACAATTACGAAGCGCTTGCGCCATCCCAACGCCGTCGCAGCCTGAAGAGTCAAAGCCATTCTAGAGTATCGGGCGACATCTTCAATAAAGAGATTCAATGGCTCATGTTGGAGAACGATAAAGTGAGAAAGAGGAGATGGCTGTAATAATTCGCAAACTTAATCGGTTTTTGGCCTTGTGGCTTGCGGGCGTCTGGGTAGGGAGAGGTGGGCATCAGCCAGGTTGTGAGCCGCATGAACTCAATTTGGGGATTCGGAATGTATTGAATTGCTGGTGCGTGGATTCAGTCACGGACGGATGGGGAGAATGAAGTGATTTTTATGAAAGTCGTTTGTTCTCTCAAAGAAGAGGGTTGGACGGTCAACAAGTGTCGTTCCGGACAGGCCTTTGAGGTACAGCCTGAGCACAAGCAAACGGATTATAAGCGTCGGTTCTATTGTGCTGGCAATGATGTACTGCGGCCGTCGAGATTCAGGTTTACGAGATGAAGAGCCACTTTTGGCGGAGGAGGTCAAAGTCCGCGATTAGAAGTCGGTCCAGGGTAGAAGCAGCACGAGCTATTGAGTGCATGGTACAATCAGCGGTGCTCAGTTTGACTACGAAAGATGTGTCGTTCGTACTCCTAGGGTCGAAGATCGAGAACGAGATGGTGGATACCGAGCATTTGGTAGAGGATGACCATCTCTGTATAGACGAGAAGACATGTAGAAGTACGGAACCGTGGCTGGAAGTTGCCATACCCTCATCACTTTCAAGATGCTCTTGAAAGGGTGCTTGCTGCGTGAGAGAAAAGTTACAGCGATTAGTCTGTCGACTTTTGATGAAAATTCGGCGGAAGGAAGAACACAGCTTCAATGGAAAGTGATTTAGTGGTACCCTGAGTGCAGGCCGATCTTTCATTACTCATCACCATCTCTCAAAGTCTTCATCACGTCGTCGTATGCACTCTAACAGTACAGGAGGCGTAGCCAAAGGAAAGTTACGGCTATACTCATCCAAGTCATTCCAGCCCCGCCGTCCGTATCATCACCATTCCAAATCGTTCAATTCGTCCCATCAAGTTCACTGAACTCCACCACATCCGGCGCATGGCTCACATTCCCATACGCACTCCCTCCATAAGTAAGATACCCCTCGACTTCCACCTTCGGCAGCGCCATCACTTCCTCCGCGTCGCCAAACACCCACACAGTCTGCATCCCCATAACCATATGCTGCAGCGTATGGCAGTGGATCATCCACACTCCAGGCTGCTGCACCCTCAATCTCCACGCGCGCCACCCGTGCTTTTCGTCCGGTTTTGCTGTTGCATTGTAGCGGAAGACCATCGTCGTATCGCGGAGCACCGGCTGGGTGCCTTGGAGTCGCTGTTCGGTAACATTGGGGTCGAAGGCTCCTGGCCCACCGCCGATGTCGTAGTAGTGTTGGCCGTGAGCATGCCATGGGTGAACGTCAAGCCCGCCGCCCGTTGCATTGCCGGCGGCGTGGGCGCCAATGTTCTGGAGGACTATCTCCAACACTTCGCCGATCTTGGCGGGAAACGTGTTTGTCGATGGGTCGAGGCCGCCGTTCTTCAAGGCTGCTGAGTAGGACGGCAGGTAAGCCGTCTCGTTCTCGTACAAAGAGACCAGGTATGGCTGATTTGGCGTGGTATGTGGGACTGGATCGTTGGCCTGGTCTGTCCATGTCACATTGTCGTCTTTCCAGACTACGTATTTGTCCAGGACTTGCTGCATGTTGATGACAACCCGGCGGGTCACCTGCGAAGCAGAGGGGAAGTCATTTGGATAGAGAGGCTGCAGGACGTAGTCGAGGAAACCGTTGACGGTCGCTGGGAGCGAGATGGGCTTCTTGGCTGGGTAGGTCGTGGTTGAAGCGTTCTTGGAAGAAATCGAAGAGATATTGCAAGCATTGCCATAACGAAGGATGGCGTAATTCGTTATGATGCTAGGGCGTTCGCGGCTCTCGATCTGGATATAATAGTCTAATTTTCCGGACTGCTTCAGCTCGTCGCAAGTCTTCGATTGGAGAAGTACGCTGAAGCGCTGGCCGGTAGCAATCTGTAAGAAACTGGTAGAGTATGGTTGCGTGTAACTCCCATCAGCTTCGATGATTCGTAGATTGGTATGACTTTCAATTCCCAGCGCAGCGTATGACAGAGAGTGTGCACCAATGAAGCGCATCCTGTACGTGCCATTCGGCTTTATGTAGATAATCGCGAGCTTGGCGGATGATTGGTCCGTCACACCATAGTTCGAGATCGTCTTGCCATTAATCATGAATCCGTTCGTTTCACCACTCCACACTGCAGGTATTGCCTGCAAACCCTGCTCTATGGCTTCGTCTGTCTTATTGAAGAGCTCTTGGATATGAACGACACGCTCACCATCAACTACGTACGGCGGAGCTCCGTCTTCGACAATCAAGGGACCGGAGGAGCTGACAGCCTGGAAACCTACATGTGAGTGGTAGAAATATGTTCCTGCCGATCCATTGGGCATCTGGAGTTCATAGTCAAAGAAATAGTTGGGAGGTATCGGCCATTGACTGGCAAGTGGTGTTCCGTCGGAGAAAGGATACGCAGCCATTGCGAGTCCATGCCAATGCTGGATGTTTTTTCAACCAAGACCATGAGGAAGGGACCATCTGAATGATCATTCGACTAACCATAGTAAGATTCTGGTCACTGATATCATTGAAAACCCTGATCCAAGCTACTTCGTTTTCCGGAACACGAAGCTCGGGGCCAGGAATTGTCCCGTTAATCAGTGTTGCGAGCCTTTGAATACCTCCCACACTGACAGTTTGCGCGGTGACGCGCAAGATGGCATCCGGGATAAAGGAGTCATCATGAACAGTTGCCGTCACATAACGAGGAGAAATGAGACTGAATAACAGTAGGAGCGAATAACAAGACATTTTGACTTTGATCAATTTTGACGCCCAAGAAGGGAAAACCATGGCTAGATGTGGGTGAAGTGCAATTTGAAAACAGCCCCATGGCGACAAAGATTGATTTATATGATGAATTCCAAATATTCCTGTTGATCATGCAAAGATGCTGCAACGGCGAATTAATTTATCGTGCATATGTATCCGGGGGGATCCGTCACCGCATCCGCTCCAATCGTTATGATAATTAATCATGCCACAACCCAATTAGGCCTTATTGAGTGCTATTCGGTCCTTTTTCTTAACTGAATTTTGTTCATAGACATGTTGGTAATTTGGTATATAAACCTGTATTCAGATTCATGAAATTTCAATCCTGAGTGTGGGCTGTTTTGTAAGTTGGCGAATCTGGTTGTTTGGTAGAAAAAATGGTGCGATGAGTGATTTGTTGTGGTGTATGAACAGCTAGCACACATCCAGAGACGAGCTAGGTGCGTGAAAGGGTTATGCGGTTGCTGTTCATTCCAGGTAGAACCCCTTCCAAAAAACCCGCGGCTATTGTTGCCCCCCTTTTTTTTTTTTTTGGAAAAAAGCGGTGACTGATTGAGGAACGCTATGATAATGTCCACGCAGTTGTCACATCCTTTCCTATCGTCGGAAGGCTCTCTCGAACCATTTATGCTCCTGGATACTCTCGTAAGTACATCCGCATTCGAGTACACTCTTGCCCTCCTAGCTTTCCGGTCTGAGGATGAAGGCGATATGTTTCGGTCTCGGTTGGCGGGAAAAGGAAGCGTGGTCTTTGGAGTACACTATGCGTTCAAGTTCAACGGCTCATTATTTACGTATAGAAAAAATTGCTAGCATTTCCTAATATTTTATTCTCCCTACCAATTGCTCGTCCTCTTAATCTTCTCATTTTGAATCACCTCGATCCAATATCTTTCAAAATTAGCATACTGTTATCACTGATGTGCAGGCTTGCTCACCCATCAGGATCTAACACAAAGGCAATATTTTTCATCCTGCCGTCCGTCAATTTCTTCTTCCAGCTCACTCCTTTCTCCTCGAAGCGCTTGCAGGCCGCATCGATGTTGTCAACGGCGATACAGATGTGACCGAAACCCTGCGGCTCATCGTTACCATTGTGGTACTTGAAATCAGCATCCTTCTCGGTGCCGTAGTTCCAAGTCAGCTCGAGTAGACCCTCCCGCTCGGAAGTCGGGTTGACGCCATTCGCTGACTCTTTGGGAACGGCTTCGTCCCCTGGATACGCCAAGAAGTAGAGGTTGAAGCCGTTCGACTCATTTTCCGAGGTTCGTATCAACGACATGCCCATGATGTCCTGATAAAAATTGAGAGATTTCTCATGGTCCTTGACCCGGATCATGCTGTGGTTGAATCTGTAAGACCCCGGATCTGTCTCCTTGACATTTTCAGTCTTGTCAACGGGGCTGAAAGCGATGATTTCTACCCAGTACCCATCAGGATCAAGGGCAAAGGCAATACTTCTCATACGACCATCTGTCAGTTTCTTCTGGAACTTGTAGCCAGCGTCTTCAATTCTCTGGCAGGCAGCTTGGATGGCATCTACGCTAATGCAGATATGGCCAAAGCCTTTGCCTGGCTCCGAGTTGCCGTTATTGACTTTGAAGCTGTTGTCCTTTTCCGTGCCATAATTGTGGGTAAGTTCTAGGACGCCTTGGCGAGCGGTCCAGTGCTCGCCAGCGGAGAGGCCCTTGGAGGTGTCGTAGGCGAGGAAGTATAAATCGAACTTTGCGTCAGGGTTTTGGATTTTGTTGATCTGTTTCATGCCGAGGAGCTCATAATACTTGACTGAGCAGATGATTAGATATGGGGAGGTGAATTTACAGACAGGAAAAGGTTTACTCGATTTTTGGGGATCCTTGACACGAATCATCGTGTCTGTAAGAACTGTCAGGCCTCCCGTCACTTATTCCTTGTATGATGCTTACGATTTAGGCTGTATTTCTTTGGGTCTGTAGCCATGGCTATGTGGGTAAGGTACAGTGACACTACACTAGGGCTCGAAATTGAGAAAGGGACAAGATTCTATATGTCCTTTTGAGAGTCCCAAATGTCAACATGGATCTATATCAGACGTTAAGTGGAAGTGAGGAAGTGGAAGTAAAGGAAGTAAAGGAAGTAATCGGAGCTATGACGTGCATATTCAAGTGGTGAACGGACATGTTCCGCTGGTGCGCTCTAGGAAGGCATGTCATCGTACCTTACTTTATGAGTATTGAGCCGCTCGACCGGAGTACTTGATGCTGTCCAATCAAAGATGATTACTTGAATGAAGAGCTCGTTGGACAAATATCTTACCTCATCCTATCCTAAAGTAAGGTACCTTATCCTCCCACGCGACTCTGCCAAGGAATTCGTGCTGTTGCATAAAAGTTGTGCATAATGCATGGATTGTGAATTTATCATCCCCTCGATCAACCAGCAAGTAGGTACACTTTCTTTGCTCTCTACAGCTTGATGACAAGGTTTGGTCTCTTTAGGTCCCCCTTTTATATCCAAGTCTGAAAGTAATTCATAAGCCATGCCAAAATCCAGATAGACAATTTGGCACATCTGTACAGGAAGACGTAGTCAAGGAACGCTGTGCAGTGTGTGAGCATTTCAGAGACAAATATCCTGCCTCTTCACAGAAACAACCGAGACATCTATTTCTCGCCACTCACTTCCGCTGTATATTGCTCCTGCCTGATTGTCATCGCGCTGCAAAAGCCTTGAGCAAGCACCTTTCTCGACTCGTCCCGTAAGTCCATCACCTCCTATTCCCAGTCTCAAGATCAAGTTTAATCAGCTGTCATGTCACTAGATCGGGATCAAGGACCTCCGATCGAGAGGGCAGAAGCACTTCTTCTTCCAGCCATCCAGATTTCCATATTTTCCCATTTCCCGAAACTCGCACAATCACCCAAACACATCAACATCACCAACGACAGCCACTCAGGCGCCATCATGCTCAACGCAGCAGCCATGAAGGACCTCCTGTCCGCAAACGTAGACGAGAACGCCTCCCACTTTGCGTAAATACACCCATCTCGTACCCAACAAATCAATCAGCGTTTTCACCAAACAGAGTCAAAGCTAACCCTCCACCCCGTCTCTCAAGCTTCTTCTCCAGCTTCGGCACCATCATGGGCCACGACCACGCCGCCGACGTCAAAGCCGTCAAACGCTTCGCGGCCTTCGCCGCCAACACCTGGGGCCATAATGCGAATTCGATCAGAGAGAATGGCAGCACGGTCAATCCGGTCACGCCCAGCACGACGGTACTGCAGACTGTGGTCGAGGAGGATGGCAGCGGGCTGCACTGTCTGGTTCTGCAGGTTGGGGATCTGGTGGGCGCGGTGACGCATGTGAGGGAGGGGACGCTGTTGGCGGCGTTGAAAGGGAAGGGGGAGTTTGCGGGGGAGAGGGACGAGGTTGCGGGGAGGATTAAGGGGAGAGGGGTTTCCGAGGGGGCTGATGGCGCTGAGAAGGGGAAGATTCCTTCTGGAGCGAATGGTGCGGCGAAGGGAGATGATGTTTCTGAAGATGAGAGCAGCGGTGCAGAGGATGGTGGAGAAGGGAAGGGGAAGGAGGTGGAGGGGGAAGAAGAGAAGCCATCGAAAATTCAGATTTTGGTGTGGAGGTCTGAGGGTATGGCTCAGTACATGGCTGACGAGCTGGGTCCGAAATTCAAGATCCCTAAAGGCTTCTACTAATGGTGAGTATTCCGGTTTCGGTCCAATTATGCGGCTAATGTTCTCTTGGACGCATTCTACTGAATTCGTCGTTCTCAACTTGTGGCGTAATTGTGAGCATATACGCCCTCGTTATCACATCTTGCAACGACGTCCAGCGATGATACCCTACGACTCAGCGGAGAAATATTGTTCAGATGCCGGATCCTACAGTCCAACAGCCGGACACATAGTACATACAGTATATAGTACATAGCGAGCCCTAGTCTCTCGTCGCTCTCTTCCAGATGCCAGCGACTGCTGCTCCAACAGCAACAACAGCCCCACCCACAACCCACCACCGCACCCAATCGACCTCTTCCTCCGCCTCCATACCCTTCGGTAGTGCCCCGCCAGGCCACAAGGCCGCCTCCGCAACATTAACAAACACCTCGCTAACACTGCCCCACGTGACACTGACATGCAGTGGCTTCGCCATACCCAAGCTACTCGTATACTCCTCAGGCTGCACATCACCTCTCTGAGTAGATTTATCCATGTCTGCTTTTAGAGCAACATATAGAGATGGCATGTCATCCAAGTGCGAGTATTGGGAGCGAAGTTGGGGAATATAGGCAAAGGAGTCCGGATCTGAAGAGTCGTATGTGTAGACTAGGATATCTGCCGCGGAGAGCTTGGCATTGTTTTCGAGAATGGCGGGCTCAAGTTCGCCTAGCTCTTCGAGGATGAGGGTGCATTGTTTCCCACCAGGAAGCTCGACACTGTTGACGGCTGTCCTTGGCTTGATGGTAGGATGGTAGGTGGGCGAAAAGGGACGGGAGAGAAATGCGTCGAGGACCGATGACTTACCGGAACCAGGAGCGCCGAGGATGTAAGCGAGAAGGACATTGCGTTCGGTTTTCGCGAGCTTCCTGCCGCGATGATTCCTTTTACGAGGTTTGGTGAGGTGTAGCGCTGACGTTGTGTTGTGGTCAGGTGGATCGTAGCCTAGATATGCTAGATATGCGAGGGTAGTTTTGGGGGAGAAAAAGGTGGTCATACTCCATTGAGCGAGCCAACCTTGAAGGGTAATGTAGCCAGCTTCGTTGCGGATGGAGGAGGAAGGGAAGTCAGTGGCGGAGTCAGACCATGTCGAGGGTAGGCCTGGAGTCGCCGCGAAGAGAGAGGTTAGTTCTGTGGGTGACAGACCGCCGTCATTGTCTTTATCGAAGAGGAGGAAGAGATCAACAAAGAAGCGGTAGCCGGCAGGAGAGAGCTCTGCCGACGTGTTGGAAGGTACGTCAAACTTGGGGTGCAGAAACGAAGAGTGGAGCGACAGGCTGTTGGAGTAGTGGAAAGTGCGTAGGATAATCCAAATGGTTTCATGGCGACCCTTTTCAGCGAAGATCCTATGAAGTATAATAAAGCCTTCTTGACTTAACCCTTTCGATGTCACAGCTGAGGAAGAGTATTTTGAGACGGCGTGTTTGATATTCTCGAGGTCTTCTTCCCCAAGGGACTTGCCGAAGCATTTTGTCTGAAAGTCATAGACCTCTTTGTCGCTGAGATAACTGTCTTGGTCTTTGTCGCACAGATAGAAGACCCGCTCCAGGGCAGACACACAAGCTGGTTTGAGACTAGACTCTTTCGAGTCAAATAATGGGGCTATAGGATCTGTGACTGCTTTTTGGCATAGGAAAAAAACCTCGTTGATGTTGTGATGCTCCCTTGCGCTGGTCCGAATACACGAATCGATCTCTTTGAACTCGGCCATGACCGGGAGCATCTCATCCTCGACGACTTGCTCGGTATCGACATTCGTTGTGAGGTCTGACTTATTGGCACATAGGACAACGGGCACATTAACGCCCAATGATCTGAAATGTGGAAGCCACCAGAGCGCAACTCGTTCATAGCTGTATGGATCTGAATAGACAAGCAATATTACACTTGACTTTCGGATCTCCTTGTCCAAATTTATTCTTTCCTGCGGTAGCGCCGACGTATCCACAATGGTCGTTGTCACCTTTTCGGGCGTGCCTATGCTTGGAGGAATGGTGATTTGAGGGAGGACGGGCTGGATTTTGTTGGTCACGAAGACATCTTTCACAAGGCTCGTTATCAAGCTTGATTTGCCAGTGCCCTCGTCGCCACAGAGGCATATACGAACTTCAAGAGCTGTCAGCTCCGTCCTTTGGGAATGTCACTTCTCGACTAGCTAGTACTACGTTACCTGTAGCCATGGCTCCACCATTGCTAATTCTGTAAGAAATAATCTGGAATCCTCTGTATGCATGTGCTTGATTCAAGCAAGCTTCTACCAGCGCGTGTAGGTTTCACAGCTTGGTATTGGTAGTCAAGATTGTTTGCCAAACCTCTACTGTAAGTGACCAAGAGTTGGGGCCCAGGACCATCGGGCGCCGCGACCCAATCCCTCGGGTACAACGGGTAGGGCTTTTAGGCACGAGGTAGCCCAAAACCTTGAACCCTGACCCCACATGGGGACCGACACGGTACTTGGGCCTGCGATCCATTGTTGAAGCTCTTCTGTTTGTTTTCCTGTATGCCGACATTGCCTTCATGTACACTATTTTTGTTACCAGAATCCGAGCCCGATTTACATTTGTATAATTCATCCCCAACTCTACATCGCCATCCCGTCCCACCACACCTGGAACTGACGCAGGATCCCGCTATTTGGCTGCAGCTTCAACCTCACCATGTTGTAAGTCTTCGAATTGCAAAACACGCAATTTTTTCCTTACCATGGAGATTCAAAGCGTTCTACCCCCTCCGCCTCGGTACCCAATTACCCAAACCACTACAAGTTCCAATGGACAGACGAATGGGCAGACTGTGCCGGAGATGAGCAATGTTCTCACCCATCCTAGCGGCCCTGAATTCCAGCTGTCCGTCGGCGAAGGTCAGAATCACAAGGGTCCCTCCACCTTGTTCTTGATGCCGCCTCTTACACGATGCACTAGGTACATACATCCTCCAAGACAACTTGCACCTTGCAACACCCCCACCTCATCCTCAAGACGCCCCAGTCGTGAACCCTAATCCTCTCGCTACAACACCAGCACCGCCAAAAGCAAGCATAAAACTCACAATCTGCGTTACAAACCCTCGGAAGTCTTCGCCGCAGCTATATAGAATCAATACATCTACGAGCACCAGGTCGAACCTGGGAACATACAGTATTAAGGAGAGCGAAAAGGAATCCAGGAGTTCGAATGAAACGAACAGTAATGGTGTAGGTGCACAGCTACCATCTAGCAGTACTCCAGGCCGGACTCCGGTTTTTGGTGAGGATAATATCCTCTTGGCTCCGGTAGCTGGAAAAGAGGGCGTGAAGAGAAAGAAGCCGAAGACGAATCTAGTGAAGAGTAACTCACAATTTATATCGAGGGTCATACCCCATGATTCACTTAACAAGCGTTTACAAGAACACAATCCAGAGGGCATATTTGTTTTTGCGAATATAGATAGGGCATATCAGTGGCTCGATCTTTCATCCCCTTCTCCTGCAAGGGTATGATCTATGATGAAATTAAGTCGGTACACTGTTGACGCGAATTGTAGGCGCAACCTCTTATGAAAATCCTTTTTGCCAAAGCTCATATGCTATGCCATGACATCAACTCACTCACGAAAGGTCCTAATCATATTGATGTTATAATGGGCGCCACGACTGGAGATATTGTATGGTTCGAAGCGTACTCTCAGAAATACGTCCGCGTGAATAAGAATGTAAGAAGATATTAGTAACACTGCCCGCCACGCGCTAACCCACTACAGAACATCATCAGTACATCAGCAGTCTCTCAAATCCGGTGGCTTCCCGGCTCCGAGAACCTCTTCCTTGCTTCTCATATGGACGGTAGCTTGATAGTTTACGACAAGGAGCGCGACGATGCCGCTTTCATACCAGAACCCAACGGTGCTTCAAGTCTCTCTCAAAATCCATTCGATCCTGACCTCAAACCTCTTCACATCAATAAATCCGTAAACTCGAAAAACCAAAAGGCAAACCCTGTCGCCTCATGGAAGATCTCAAATCACCGCATTACCGACTTCGGCTTCTCGCCTGACAGCCGCCACCTTGCTGTCGTCTCAGAGGATGGCTCTCTTCGCATCATCAACTATCTCAAAGAGCAACTCACAGATCTCTATCCGTCCTACTACGGGGCGTTCAACTGCGTTTGCTGGTCTCCCGACGGTAAATACGTCCTGACAGGCGGCCAGGACGATCTGGTCTCAATCTGGTCCCTTGCCGAACGCCGCATCGTCGCTCGCTGCCCCGGTCACTACAGCTGGGTCACCGCTGTCGCTTTTGACCCGTGGCGCTGTGATAATCGAAATTACCGCTTCGGTAGTGTAAGCGAAGATCGCAGACTGCTCTTGTGGGATTTCAACGTAGGTATGCTAAGGCGGCCGAAAGCGGCATCTATACGTAATAGGGCGAGTATCTCGTCGAATGTTCCGGTTGGACGTAATCGTGCGGAGAGCCATGCAACCAATCGACTTCGATCGACGTCGAGTTTGGATGATGATGGTGTGGACGCGGACGAGTTGATTGAGCATGAAGTGGAGAGCAGGACCGTTACTGCAGAGCTGCCACCTGTGATGTCGAAGGTTATTGATGAGCATCCGTTGAGTTGGGTTGGGTTCGAGGAGGAGTGTATTATTACTGCGTGTATGGAGGGACATGTAAGGGTTTGGAAACGGCCGCAGGATGGGCTGAGTCCGTGATTTATTGACACCTAGCTGAGCTGAGAGATCAATTGGATGTATGGGGATTTATACGTCAAAAATTGGACGCTGGAGAGGATAGAACAACAATATGATTGTGGTCAGAGGAGGATTCTTCGATAAAGTGTAGGATTAGGCCAAGGTGTACTCACCGTCCCGAGAGATCAAAGTCGATTGAGCGAGACTAAGCTGTGACTACTCCAGGGGTAGGGGAGGGATCGGGGTATCTATCCGCGGTTCATGAGACCAGATATTTTGAAAGACGGACAGCTTTACATAGACTTAGCAAAGGTAGCGGAGTACCACGGTCATTGGTAGGGTGTCATAATGCCATTTCATCAAGACTCGCATTACCAAGCTTACATTCCCTTGCATCTTCGCCCTCCTTTGGCTTCGTCCGTATCGAACCTTGCGTGATGAGCTTGACTAAAGTGGACACTGAATCTCATGCTGAATGCAACCGAGACCAAGACAAGCTGAACAGGTCATCTGCCTCGGTGTGCATTGGTTGGCAAGGAGCCGGTGATATCTTGCACGAGTAGCCGTCTCAGAAGGGTGGAGCCCCGTTGATTGTGCTGCTCACGCAAGGCTGTTCTTGTGAGCCAAATGCTTCCTCAAGTGATGTGCTTCTTTGTAGGCTATGTCCCTGCTCCACCATTGATCTCAGCGTTCACCTCAGTCTATAGCGAAATGGACTTTTTTTGGATTTTAATTCTACTGGGTAAGGTAGACCGTAGGAGTACACTCTGGATAGAGGCACGAGAGGACATTGCAATGACATGGCAATTAGCTGCATACAAAGCATGATTTGAAGTTTAATCTCTTCCCTTGTGGTATACCGTAGGTACCTTATTAGCCATCTGCTCTTGATGCAACCCATTACCCACTGGTGCCACATCTGTCAGCCCCGCGGTCAAATCTCGGGGCGGTGGAGGCTCCCGGGATTGTGCGATAAGAAACTTAGGTTATCTTGCAAAACTTGGACCGTTGGTGAGCCGAGAGCCATCTTTAATTTACTGTATCCACCCCCAAAAATCTAACAGATACCCACATACCTTACTTTAATTATTTTGCAAAACCATCAATGACCAACACTTTGATGATGCTTTTATGAGCCAATCCGCCACCAGATAGATTGATCACTGATCACTGATCACTGGTGTTTGAGCGGCTGCGGCAGATTCTCAAATTTGCCGCTTGCAAAATGCCATCTCTTTGTCCCGACTGATTTCAGGCCCAACTTCAGTGATGACTGTCATCATTCCTTTCATCACTTATCCTCATCATCACTCTTCTTCCTTTTCGTCTTCGCTGTCATCTCGCAATCTATAGACTGGAGCCCCTTCTCATTTAATCCCTTGCACTGCAATTGCTGTCCCTGTCGACATCTTTAACACATCAATCCAGTGCAGCCCGCGCGGAATTCGTCCGCCTAGACTCATTTTCCTACACTTCATCTTTCATTGGTATGTGTACCTTGGTCTGAAGCGCTTCCTGTACAGCTAGTCTTCTGCTTGCTGCCTTCACCGTTCTTCTCCAATATGCCAGCATACTGATCAAAAGCCGGCGCCAAAGTATCCATGGCACCCAGCTTTTTTGGAAGTAGCGGTAGGGAGGCGAGCAGTAGCGTCAAGTATTTTGAGATCAGGTGACCTCACATCCTAGCCATGTGACAGAGACCCTTACTGACTTCAATTCGTCAACTTAGGCTAAGCGAGAGCAACCTGATCCTCCGAGGAACCGAATATGAAGCCTCCAGCGTTGTGCTCAAGGGAACACTGGTCCTCTGCCTTTCCGAACCGATACGTATTCAAGGGATAAGATTGCGGTTTACGGGCGAGAGGCGTCTTGGGTCAGCCTGGAACACAGAAACGCCGGACACATAGAGGATGCTAATTTAGGCGGCAGCTGGTATCAGCCAAGTGGCTCTGGGGCGAGCTCTATCAAGTATGAGGAAGAGTTCCTACGACGTACCTGGGACTTTCAAAATAGTGGTAAACGATCCTCCGAAACGCTTCCGGCCGGAAATTACGAATACCCTTTCGACATGATCCTACCAGGTTCGACGCCAGAGAGCGTGGAAGGGTTGACTGAGACCTGGCTCGTATACCGCATGAAAGCTACGATTGAACGAGGCCTGCTGCAGCAGAATTCGGTGGCTCGGAAGCAAGTCCGTGTCATACGAACACTGGATACAGGAGCCCTCGAGCTCGCGCATGCAATGGTAATACCCATCAAGAAGCCAACAGGTTTCCCGTCAACCACTGACATCTACTAGTCCGTTGAAAATGTGTGGCCGGAAAAGGTCAACTACTCTCTCAGTACGCCCACGAAAGCTGTGATATTTGGCACGACTGTTCAAGTCGACTTCAGATTGATACCTCTGCTGAAAGGACTGAAAATCGGGAAGATAACCACAGAGTTGAATGAGAGGCAAGAGATGACTATAAAGGGGCCCCGAACACCGAGGAAGCGTCGCGAGATCACTCGGCTTGTTGCGAAAGACGAGCACTGCCTCGCGGAGAATGTTGAGGCCGTAGATATCGGAGGACAAGAGGGATACGTGTTTTCAAGAACTCTCTCTATCCCACAAAGCTTACGGAAATGTCTACAATCGGTGGATGCTCTCGGGATCAGGATTCGACACAATTTGCATTTTAATGTTCAGATGCATAATCCAGACGGTCACGTATCAGAAGTGAGTGCTAACGGGAACAATCAGAACTTACGAAACATCTTGTTGACGAATCTTAGCTGCATGCTACACTTCCCTTGTTCATATTCATCTCTCCGAACATGCCTATTGACGAAAACAACAACCTGATACACCAGGGACCTCAGACCATAAGTACTTCCTCGGCTCTAGATGATCTTACTCCACCGCAGTACGGGGAGCATCGATTCGATCAACTCTATAGCGAAATCGATCCAAGCGGCTACATGACGCCTGGCGGAGGCGTCAGTGGGAGCTGTACTCCTTTCCAGTCGCGAAGCCGAAGCGTTTCAACAGACAATCTGGCATCGATGGACGGAATCGCGTCGAGTGATTTCGGCGCTAGCGTACTGCAGTCTCGTTTAAACAATCTGGATGTAGCGGGCTCCACTCGAGTCGTGCGAGACCGATCGCAGTTGTCGACTTCCGGCGACGGCATAGAGCCTACTTCTTTCGAGATTGCAAGGATAGATGATGCTGGTACACCACAGAACTCTTTACCCGGCAGCGGCTACTTTGAGCAAGCGGGGACCAACGTTGTTGGTCCTGGTACTAGCACCCAAATCTCTCGACGAGTATCAGAAGAGGAGGAAGTGACTTCTTCTCCAGTGACACCTCAGCACATCGAGTATAGCGCCGAGAGTTTAGCGAAGGTTCCAAGCTACTCTACAGCCATACAATCGAACCCGACAACTTTGGTCAACGATGGCCTCCCAACCTATCAGAGTGCTACCCGTATACCTCGAATACCACAGCTGCAGTCAGATTGATGTTCTTCGAGCTGCGAGAGCGCCTTACAGTGCGTATGAAATGTCATCGAAGGCGAAGGCACTGGTGCTAGAGATACCCAAAGAGTTACGATAGTTTTGCGTGTGAGATGATTGTGCTTAAAAATTCATGCGCTTCATATTCATGGTGGGAGGCCCGTCTTTGCATAGCGGATGGTTTTTGAAGCATATATTTACCAGCGAAGATTCCCCTCAGCATTGGATTCGGTAGATAGAATAAAAGTCTGCCACATTAAGTTGTATGTCGGCTGTCATTCGGTACAAAAACTAAGTACTCTCTGTAATTCTCAACTGCATATCGACCGTTCTCGCCATGGGAAATACGTACCTGCAAATGTGAATTGTCTTTGTGGTGGGGCAGACCCATCTTCATGCATGGTGACGTCGACCCGCCACGTTCTTGCCCGCATCAAGATTCCCAGAATACAACCAACTCAATCTTAGATACCTATTCTTATTACATACCTACTTTTGCTAATCCTCCAAGTCTCTGCTTCGAAGCCATTCAGGTATCTGCCTCGCGAGTCTCGACCCAAGGCCGCGAAAATGACTACTTCATTACCACACAGGAACACTAGGGGGTCTATTTCCGATGATGAAGCCGTACCCGACACCGATCCCAGCGATGTAAGTCAGTCAGAGCTCGTGGAGTAAAAGCAGCTACGCTAACAAATCAACCAGACATCCAGCTTGCTCCTTGAGAGACTCCAAGCTTACAAGCATGCTGTTGGCTATCTAGAGAACTACATCACCGAGACAGAAAAGGTTGAAAAGGCCCATGCCAAAGAGTACGAGAAGATTCTGAAGGTATAGACGGCTTCATCATCGTTTGATGACTTTGCTGATTCTACACTAGACAGTGTCTAGCCCCTTGAAAGAGGGCCATCATTTCGATCAGAGCTTGGGTGGGGTTGCTGGTCTTTTTGAGAGTATACGCTCCAATACTCAGGTGAGGAACATCAAAAGTGTGACAGATCATCGCTAACCCTTCCAACAGGGCATTGCCAATTCTCATTTAGAGACGGAGAAGAACCTGAAAGGTTCAGTATTGCCAATCCTCGAACGTCTACACTCCGAAATCAAGAACAAAAACAAGGAACTGACAAAGGGCGCTGCCAAGGGTTCGAAGGAAGTGGATAAGGCAAGAAACACAACCCAAAAATATATTGAGCTCCTAGGCCAGCACAGCGCCGCTTTCGCTTCCTCCGGTGGAAAGGTGGAAGCTTCAAATGACCCCTACATCCTCCAGCGTGGTGTGAACCATCGTTTGAACAATCAAGTATTGGAGGAAAACAACAATCGCAACGACTTGCTTGCAGTGCAAGACTCTTTTATGCAATTTGAAGCTCATGTCATCCAAACGATCCAACAAGCAATGTCTGCATTCCTTCAATGTGTCTCTGGACAATCGGAGAGGCAGAAGACTATGTACTCGGACATCATCTCTACAGCTCAACGGATTCCCCCTGATTTTGAATTCAAAGGCTTTGTTCACCGCAATAGCAACACATTGATAGACCCGTCTGTGCCCAAGCGGTCCGTTTCTAACATATCTTACCCGAATCAGAATCACGCATCGACCCAGCCGCTCATTGCTGGAGCGCTAGAGCGCAAGTCTCGCGCTGCTCTCAAAGGCTACAGTGCTGGCTACTACGTTGTCACACCAGCCAAGTACTTGCACGAGTTCAAAGATGATGACGATTACAAGAAGGATCCTGTTCCCGAAATGTCTCTTTATCTTCCTGACTGCACGATTGGCGCCGTCGACGGCGAAAAATTCAACATTAAAGGAAAGGATGCTTCCAAGGGAAAAGTGGGCTCTGCACTCGCCATGAGCCATGAGATGGCTTTCCGAGCCAAATCGCCTGCTGATGCAGAAAAATGGTGGACCACCATTCGTGAAGCATCGGGCCAAGGTGCCGCTGGTGGTTCGATGCCTTCGAGCCCTGTTGAAAGTAGAAACGTGTCAGGACAACAAGCGCCACCTCAGTATCAGGAAACAAAGCAACCAGCTCAGATACAGAGCCAGCAACCAGCCCGAGTGCAAACGCAGGGCCTACCCCAACAGGGTACTGGATACCAGGGTGCATCGATCACACCGGGTGCAGGAACTGTTTCGGGTTATGATCAGATGAACCGCGAGGTAAAGTCTGCCGGGACGGGATACAGTCCTGCTACTGGAGCTCCGAGGTCAGGGGTGGAGAGAGCGCCTGGAGAGTACTGATGAGTCAATACCTTGGTGATGTTGAGTTAGGTTGGCCGAGGTTGAAGTGTGGTAGCGGATTGATGATATGCAGCAACAAGTATACATTTTGTAGTACGCCTTTAGATGCAGGCGTACGTATATAGATTGAGAAGTATCATGTAGTAATGCAATCCAAATAGCTGAAGCAGGCAGATGAAGCCAGATCAAAGAGGGCGGAGTCAGCACTTGCGGAGCAGAGGAGACCCCTTTTTTTTATTTTTTAGCCTGTTGTAAGGATGAAGGATGAGTAGTCTTCGGTGTATCGTTGATCCGGGAGAGAGCGGGTCAGAGGGTGGTCGGGATTGGTTAGTTTGACATGAAAATGCACATGAGACAAGTACCAGTACCCCAAGTGAGGATATGGTATGGTATGGCTGTGTGTTATCCGGAAAAGTGCCTTGGATGTATCTTATTATTATCCTCGTACCCTCATTATTCTTCCTCTTATTCTGAATGCTATACCCTCAGCCTTCACTGACCGCGCCCTTGACCCTATAAGCGATTCACATTCTTGGACTTCCTCATCATGCAGGTATGGTCCCAGTTACTAAGCACTTGACAGCCCTTGCATTAGAGTACTTTGTTGAATATCTATGCGCCCTATATGCGGTTCTTTCAAACAACGGTCCGCTCTAGTTCCCCTGCGTCACCCTTGACAAAGCCAATGATTGCCCTGGCGTGAGCAAGTTAAACCGTTGAAAGTGCCAAGCTTACCAGCTTTTCTCCACATCAGACATCCTCGAGGAACTATCAATTTGATGGGAGCCATGCAGCAAACAGACGGGGGCACGTGCCACAATTGTCCATAAGTGACGACAATCATCACGTTACCGAAGCGATTGGGGATCTCTATGGGGAACACCACAATGGAAGACGAGACTCAAGACCTCTAACCTTTGTTCCGGCGAATTCAACAAACCCAGCAAACTCGCAGAGCACACCAGAGTCGCTGCGGCGTCCTCCACCAAGAGCTGGACCCTCGCCTCCTCAGTCCCTAAGGAACGCTCGAAATTCTTTGGTTCGGAACATATCCAATGAGCGAACACCCACCCAAGTCAACGGACAAGGTCGAATCATGGCGAGCAGGAGCAACTCTGGTGATGGTGAAGGTGGACCGATGTCACCCACCTTGGCGGGCAAGCTATCACCGAGCAACTCGTTGCACCGCACAAACTCCGATACAGCAAGCACTCACTTCCCTTTAAACGACATCGACTACGAATCCAACCCCAATGCTGTGGCTCAGGAGCTTAGTAATTTAGCTGCTATACGGCGCATGTCTATGGACGTAAATGCTTCTGGCGATCCGGATCTGCCGTCCTTTCCGTCAAATTTCGGCATGCCTACTGCCCCGGCGATGGATTCCGACCCAGATGACGCATCTAGACTCTACTGGGTTCCTGCGAGTGTGCATCCAGAGTTGGCGCCAATGGAATTTAAGACGTTCCTGGATAAGAAGGTCAACTCTTTGAAGAGGAGGTCGGAGGAAAGCTCGCTCTCGCCGGACGGCCTACAACCCGGAGGCTCAAGCGCTAGTCTTAGGAGGCGGAAGTCTATGCTATCAAGGCAGATCGACAACTCAGGGGGACGAGGCGCGGATGGTTATCAAGACGGTGCTGAGGTGTTGGACCGGAAGAGATCGCAGTCAGGGGATAAAGCGTTGAATACGGGCATCGCAAATTTACAAGACCTGGAGGTTCTTGTCAACGAACCCGAAAAGATCATGCAGAGGCTGAGCCTGGAGACTGCAGCTGAGGGTGGGGAAGTGCTTCCGGGAGACGATATGCCAATCCTACCTGGCGCTCCATCCGGGGGGAATTCGTTGAGACGATCAACTCGAACTACCTACCGAAGAGGAGGCAGTCTACGTAAGGGTGAACGAGGCCCATTGTCAAAGCGTGCAGCGTTCAGGTCTGATGCTACAGATGGGGAGGAGTCACCGGTTTCGTCGCCAAGCGTTCCTCATATCGAAGCTTTTGAAAAGCTTTCCAAAGTGCAATCCGAACCCACACCGCCTGCGGAGCGAGTCCCGGAGAACTTCTCTCGACCTGGTCGAATTAATAGGCGCGCAGGAATACCACCAGGAGTCTCGCCCAGAACGTCGCAGGCGTCGTCGTTTGATGAAGCGCCCGCAGACCGCAAATCCACGGAGTCTCGAGACCAACCAGGGAAACCCCCGCAACCAAGGCATTTCGTTTCTCAGATTGCTTCGAATGGGAGATTAGGGGTCACGCCGGAAGCGCTTGGAAAGGGGATACCGCACATTGTTGAAACACCTCCCGAAGAGGCAAGACCAACGTCTAGACAAGGCTTCGTCCCTGAACGGACAACTTCACATGAGCCGCCGCCTATCCACCAAACTTCAGCATCTTCATCCACAGGCCCGTCCAGAGCTCAAAAATGGACTCCGCAGTCCAGGCAGAATCAAAGCATAAAGAGCAACCAGAGCTTGAGCGACATGACCTCACATCCCTCTCCTTTACCTGGAAACAATACGCGCACAGACAGTTTATCCTTCATCCCTACGTTGACCGAGGACAAGAAGTCTGCAGAAGCTCGAAAAGCCAAAGAAAAGGCTGACCAAGAAAAAGCGGACAGCGGCCGGAAGTCGAGTTGGAGTTGGGGCTCGCTTTTAGGAAACGAAGAAAGGGAGAAAGAGAAGAGAAAAGCCGAGGAAGCCAAGCAAGAAAAGAAAGCAAGAGCGAGGCTCGGCAAGCCAGCTGACAAGTCGCACGACAATACAAGACTCGATCTTTTGCAGACTACTTTGGAAGGTAACCGTGGACGAGAAAGCATTGTACTGGACCGCGGAGACTTGAAGCTCGAAGAAGAACGAAAGAAAGAGAGCACCAGAAAATCTAGTGGAAATGAAGGCAAGAAAGAGAAGGAAGGTGGTTTTATCTCATCAATATTTGGTGGCGGGAAAAAGAAGGGAGAGCAGGATTCCAGGGGGAAGAAGCACTTTTCACGCAACCTCTCTCCCGAACCGCCAATGCGAATATTGAAACCGGACATCGATTACAACTGGACGCGATTTTCCATTTTAGAGGAGCGGGCAATTTACCGCATGGCGCACATCAAACTTGCGAATCCACGTCGCGCTTTACATTCCCAGGTCTTGCTCAGTAACTTCATGTAGGTCTACAGGAAAGAGCTAGTTCATCGTCTGGTCTAACGAATTCAGGTACTCATATCTTGCCAAGGTGCAACAGATGCATCCTCAAGCACAGCTTCCGCAATCGGCAGCCCAGCGACAACAGGCGGCTCAGCAAAAGAAAGACCAACCGGAGGAATTCGCGCAGTATCAGAAGTATCAGCAGGTGAGCTCTGCTTCCTTCGATCGATCTTGTATGCACTTCTGACAAACTTGGCAGCAACAGCAGAGACAACAAGAACAAGAAGAAGCACAGCAAGCTGCGGCGTTCCAAACACCAGTAACTACTCTGCATTCTCAAACACCGACTCTACCAGCAATAGCCCCAATACAGCAACATGATAGCTTCATGGAAGATTACGAACAGGAAAATGTGTCTCATGATAACAGACATCGGCCACAGCCGCGGGCCAACCAGCATAGTCAGGATAGCGGGAATGGGCATCCAACTCAAGCGGCTGGAGGACATCAACGTCGTCAAGGATACAACAACGCGCAGCACTCGAATCCTTACCAGTACCAGCAGAGCCAATTCGACGAGCCCGGAAGGTCGGCTGATGACGACATGTGGTGACATGAATTCGAGGTTGATTTTGTACATAACGTGCTTTACAGGTTCCGAAGAGATGGCCGTTTAATTTTGAGGCCTTGGGATGGGTAGCCAGAATTGCCCGTCGTCCGTCCATAACGGACACGCCTCGATGCTTTTCAAGCTGTCTTTCAGACCGGCAACGGAAAAGTTGAAGATTGGAGCAGGGAAATCGCAATGCGTTGCCTGTCGAAGCACACGCACAGTAGCGAAGTGAAGCTTCTGGAAGGCATGGGCACATTTCAGTGCTTTTAGCGTGCCCTAAGAATACAGCGCGACGCGTTGCAAGGATCGAGAAATATGAAGGCGGAGTGGCTTCGGGAATGCGCGAATGATACAAGGTTCCTGGATAGAGGGAGAGAAGACGAATACACACTGCGAATCGTGTATCTATGTACCATATGACCAGTCGTGAGCGAGAAGCATCGAGTGGGTCTTTTTTGCACCCAAATACATCAACTCATAATCAAAACCAGACAACATTTTGAAAACCGACATTTTCATTCCAGGGTCTCTAAAAGTGCATGTCGACATCTACCATCCATCTCCACCGCCCCATCCCCACCATCCCAATCTGACAAACCCCCCCTCTCCTTCCTCCCCCCCCCCTCTTTTTCTCCTTCCTACTCCCCCTTATCCTCCTTTGCAAACTTCAAACTCACACTGTTGACGCAATGCCGCTCGTCCGTCGGCGTCGGGAAGCCCTCCCCCTTGAAGACGTGCCCGAGGTGCCCGCCGCACCGGCTGCACGTGATCTCCGTGCGCGCCATGCCGAGCGTCGAGTCCGTGTGCCGCGTCACGGCGCCCGGGATCGAGTCGAAGTAGGCGGGCCAGCCGCAGCCGGATTTGAACTTGTGCGTCGCGCGGTAGAGGGGCGCGTGGCAGGCGGCGCATTGCTGGTTGTGGGGGGTGCTGTCAGCATGGGATTTGAGAAGGAAAAAGAAAAAGGGAGAGAAAAGGGACGCACATAGGTCCCCTCGGACGGCATATGCTTGTCGTACTCGCCCGTGTAGGGCGCCTCGGTGCCCTTCTCGCGGATGACGCGGAACTGCTCGGGCGACAGCACGGCCTGCCATTCGTCGGCGCTCTTCTGGACCGGGTAGTCGGTCATGTCTTTGTTGTGGGCGGGGCCGCTGCTGAAGAGGGAGCCGAGGAAGGGGATGCTGGGCATGGAGCGGAGGAGGGCCGTCGGGTTGCGGGCGGCGGGGCGGGGCAGCGAGGCGGCGTGGCGGAGGGGGGATGGCGCTGTCGTTGCGAGGGTTGCGGTGAGGTTGGTGAGGGTGAAGGTGCGGATGAGGGTTGGGAAGCGCATGTATGGGTGCTTGGTTTTATAGGGGAGGGAAGTGGGGGAAGAATAATGGTGGTGATGATGTTGACGGATCGTGAGTGATATGCACTCGGCGCCACTTGGCGGGATGATGACATTGCAGCGGGCGCTAGCTCGGGAGGGAAAGAATGGTTAGAGTGATTTGGAATCTGCCAAGACTTTGGTGTTGGTGCATTCGTTTAGGCAATCTACGGTAATGTATCAGGTACAGCGTCAATAAGCTATGGTAAGATTAAGTACACAAATGTAGGTTGATCGCTTCATCATCATGCTTCCACCTGATGTGTCATCCGTTACCTATAAAAATCATTTGGATTCCCTTGCGCCTCAGCAACGAATCCCGGCTGCTGCTGTTGCGGCGGCGGTGCGTGGTATGCCTGGTACCCGCTCGTAGGTGCTCCCGAATTGAGTACGGGATACGGGTTCTGCCCCATGCTAGGAGACGGCGGTTGGGGGGGCTGCTGTGAAGGTGGCGCTTGATTATATGGCGCGTAATGGTCTTGCGAAGAGGGAGGGCCCACGGGAGTATGAGGGTACGGAGCTTGTTGGCTGACGTATGGTGGTTGAGGTTGCTGCGCCTGTGCGTACGGTTCGCCATCGATAGGAGAGTGGAGGGAGGGTGAGTACTCGCTCTCCGGCTTTGATTGCTGGATATGGGGTGGGTATGCTTGGGGTCGGCTGTCTGTGGGACTTGCGTAGGAGGAGGAAGATAGTTCTTGCGGGTTATCATACGTTGATTGCGGTCGGTGGGAGTACGGATCTGATGACGGCGGGCGCTGGGTACCTGACGGTATCCGGTTGCGAGGATCGTGAGGTGGATATTGTTGGTGTTGCTGCTGAGATGGTGGTGCCTGACCGGCATATGAAAATGGTTGTGGTCCATTTTGTGGAGGATACTGTGGCTTTGGAGTGCGAGAATCTGTCCTTATTAACAAGAACCAGAAAACTTCGAGAAGTGAATCTTACCTGGTGGAGCGCCGTTCGGACCAGGGGTATAGTAGCGACCAGGACCTTGCTGGGAAGGTGGGCCTTGCTGAGGATAGCCACCATCATAGCTATATTGTGGTTGACTTTGACGACCATACTGAGGCTGTGAAGGTTGGGACATTGAAGCTTCCAACAGCGATTCGTAATCTCTCCGTGCTTTGATGAATTTCTCATTGAGCTGAGTGAAATCGTCTGTATTGAATCATTAGCACCGATACACTTCAGAAGCCCGATGACTTCTTACCCTTCTTCTGCGAGTATTTGCCAATCAGCTCAATGAGCTTCGGGCGAATCGCCAGCGTTGAGTGGTAAAGTTCCGTAATCTCTTCATTATCCTTGACATTCAACTCTGAGCTGCTGGTGCTTAGCAGTGTCAGAAGTTTCTCCACATTCTTCATCTCTCCAAAGACTTCAGCTTCCATTTGTGCTTCTCGCTGTAGATCGTCCTGAGTGGGGTCCGCAAGCTTTTCGACATAATTCAGCGGAAAGATACCGGTCTGTCCTCTCAACGACCCTTTCCACCAGTCTTTATATACCGACTCAATAACAGCAATAACATCCCCTTTGCGAAATTGCAATTCTCCGGCTTCTGAAGGTTGAAAGTCGAACAGGGCTCGTACCCTTGAAACAGTAGCTGCGGTAGTCCCTGATGATACCGGTTGTGCAGGTGCCGTCTGTTGTGAAGGTGCCGACTGTTGTGAAGAATTGGCAGCTGTCGAAGATGATACTGGGCCAGGCTTCTTTCCCGATACTTGTCCTGCCGTAGCCTTATCCTTGATTGATAATGCCAGCGCCATTTGCAATTCTTCCTCCTCCTTTTGTCTATCAACATCGGTGATCTGGCGCTTGTTCGGCTTGGACGGCGGGTAAAGATTTGGATCTGCGAGGAATGAGCGTGCGATTCTTCGATATGCTGCATAGGCATACTTTGAGATTTTAGTTTCATGTACGCCTGATCCATAATGCCTAGATCGGGATCCTTCGAAAATTCTTCTGACCATTCTGCCATTCGCTCTAATATCTTTGCCTTCACCTGTTGGTGTGTATTCTGAACACGAATCAGCCCGCAGCCTCATCAACTTCCGTTCTAACAGCGTACCCTATCGCCCGCGAGTCGTAAGAGTGCGTCTGTGAAGCTTCTTGAAGCCAGTTCCCTGTGCATCTTTGAACCGCAGTTTTGGGAGCAGGCATTCGCGAGCTTCGCCGCAGCTGTTAGTGTCGATTTCTTGGTCCACGGGCATGATACTCATACCTCTAATGTATAGAGCTGCACATTCGCATTCCGGTGGGCAAGTCGCTTGATCATCGAGGCAACCGCATCTTTGGCTCTAAAAGATAGCAATATTAGCCTTGAAGTTGATGCTGTGTTGAAAAAGCTGTAACAAACCCCGAGTCTTCTGCTCCCACTCTATCACAAACGTCCTAGTAGTTCTCAGCATCGGATGACGCCAGCTCTGCAAGTAGCTCCATTTCATACCAATATGTACTCCCAATTCTCTGACGTAAGGTTTTCATCCGTTGCTTTCGCTGTCCTACGGTCAGTGACTGCCTAGAGCTTCTTGGGCGTGAAGCTCACCAACTGCGTCATCAAATGCATTTTGCTGCGCTCGAAACATATTTACTATTAGTTGTAGATTCCGAGCAAAGGTACGAATCTCCAAACGAAAATCGAGAATAATTTGAAGTGAAAGAGCGTGATAGAAATAAGAGCCTTGAAGCAATGCTGGATGACTTGCGGCCTTCACTAGCGGCAGATCTAACTGTGGCTCAACTGCCGCTATGACGAAAATGCTGAGGCGTCGGCTCTCTTCCCCAAAAAACCCATGGAATCCTCTTCACTACTACGTGGGAAGAGACTGGAATTTCATGAGGTACTACATATCATTGCGCTGTATGATTCTGGTATTTCTAAACTACCTTGCCGAAAGATATTGGCATGTCATGAATATTTTCACGACTCATGCTACACAGTATCAAGACAAATCAGCAGCCCAACCCCTCACCAGCTGTGCCAAAGAGCACTCTTGAGGCGCCATGAGCGAGACTCGGTGTATAGTGTAAAAGGATCCAGCACCTCTTGAATGGGAATTTTTTTGGTTCTCGCATATTCGCTCGCCCGCTGCTTTGGCACAGACGAAGGCAGACGCGTGGAAGTATGCGCAGTTCTTATAACAATAACACGGTACCTATAATGTATGAAGAATAGATCATCGTATCTGACTTGGTCTGCAAGCCACGACGTTGGGAACATCAGGTCATTTATGGCGGATTAGAGGGCCCAAAGTGGTCGATGAAGGCTTCCGGCTGCGGAAGCCTAGCGCCGAATGTCGTAGTCAAAGATAGCAAAATTTGGCACAAGTCACTCAAGCACGTAGTTGCTTTCATGCGCTCAAGAGCCTTTCTGGGCTCTCTCCTGGGCCCGGCTGGCACGAGCCGATCGCACCAATGGAGCCAGATTGATCAGCGGCTCAGCGGTCAACAAGTATGGGTGCTTCAGGGAGTCAGCAAGTGCAACAGAGAGATGCATTTAGTATGCGTACCTTCAAGAGGTCATGAGCAGATGCACGTTTCTCAGGATCGACCTTCAGCGCAAAGTTCAAGAAGTCCTTGAAAACCTGTGACAATTCGTGCTCTTCTTTGATCTTTGGCGTTCCATTGGTCGCTATCAAGTAAAGGGCCCGAAGCGGAGATTCTGTGAGGTAAGGTGGCTCTCCTTCAATCATTTCGATTGCCATAATTCCTAGACTCCATATATCTACCTTGCGGCCATACTCTTTACGTGTTACAACTTCCGGCGCCATCCAGTAGGGTGTGCCAACCATTGTAGTGCGCTTATTGTGAGATTCATTAATCTGAGCGCAGAACCCAAAGTCGGCTAGTAGCTATTAGCATATGCCCTTGTAGGTCACACGAGTCAACACACTGAGCTTGATGTTTCCGTCCATAGCAAGTAGTATATTGTCTGACTTAATGTCACGATGAATGACACCTTTGGAGTGCAAGTGTTGTAGGCCGTTTAATGTCTGGAAACAATCAGCCAAATCAAACGTGAAATATGCACCAATAACAAACCTCTCGGCAAACAGCAGCAATTTGCCCCTCGCTCATTAGATTGAATGTCACGACATCGGTCAGACTTCCTCCCTCCATATACTCCATAATTACCCATAGATCTCCCTGACGCAAGTAGCTGTCCATGAAGTTTACAATGTTCTTATGCTTGCTGTCTTTCATTACAAGGATCTCGTTGATAATGAGGTCCTTTTTCGGCTGCTGCTCAAGATTCATCTGTTTGATAGCCACGCACTTATTGGTGCCTACTTCAATAGCAGTGTAGACACCTCCAGAAGCACCCTGGCCAATCTTGTTTAGATTCTTATACCGTCTCATGGGGTCTCCAGTCGTGCATATGGCATTGAGTCTTGCTACGATATCGATGCCACCAGTGTTTCTGTTTGGCCGTCGCCTTGGATTAGGTCCTGAACGAGCTTGATGTGTTGGGTGCGGAATGTTCTGCGGATCTGGAGAGATGGGGGGGAATTGCTGTGGTGGAGACACAGGCGTATTATGCTGCTGCTGAGGTGGTTGTCGTTGGCTTGGGCTTCTGTCAATTTGTTTGCTTTGCAGCGGATTTTGGGCAGAAACAAGAGTATGTTCTTGCTGCTGCTGATACTGGATGGGGCCACTAATCTGGCCAGGGGTAGCGCGAGACGTCTGGCGAGTCAGCCCATTTGTTTGGGGTTTCGAGGGCTGACGCTGGAGACCAAGGTCGCGATCTGCCTCTTCGGCTACATTGGACACCGAACGATTTCGTATTGGCAGTTCATCGCTTGGTCTACCCTGCAGTGGTAAGGCTTCCTTAGCAGCGTGCGGCGGGTGCGGTGCGACTCGAGTGGGCGTGAGACTCGCTGCTGGAGGTGCGCCAGGTGGCCGAGGCGCGGGACGTTGAGCGACTAGGTTCGACTGTGTCCCAGGTGGAGGGCCCGTTGTAAAATTATTTGCTGTTGGCATGCTTCGAGGAATGGGCGGAGGCGCTCGTGGGTTTTCGAAGCTAGTTTCATGGTTTGAAGGGAAACGAGGGCTTGTCGGAGGACTCGCAATGGTTGAAAGATGTGAATGAGATTGTTGAGGAGCTGAGGTCGTAGGCGTAAGAAGACTCAATCCAGATACCGATGGATCATCAGCTCTTGCGTGGTCAAATTTGTGCCACACCTGTTCTTCGTCTTGACCGCCGGCAGTGTCCTTGTAGAAAGTCATGATATCCACAATGGCTTGCGGATTCTTTTCTTGTTCCATCTTCGATATTCCGCTCTCTTGGAGCATCCGCTGCCATTCCTTGGGCAAACCCTGTATATCGTCAGTACACTATCGCATATACCAAAGTGAAAAACGCTGTAAATCAATAGTAAAACAAACACTTGAGGTCGCGATTGCTCTGCGCATCGTCCTACGAGCGTAGAAATAATGATAGAACGGGTTTCTAGAGTGAATCACAGGTGATGGGAAGTATGAAGACATACCGTGAATTGACCAGTTTCATTGTCAAAGCCTACATGAGTAACGTGCACGGGATTTTCCGGCGCAGAAATCTTGACGCTATTGGATCGCGGGGAGCCTAAGACACTGCCTATGAAGGAAGAGATGCCACTCTTTTTCTTCCATGGCGTAGAATTCCTGGCCTCGTCTGAGTATCTTTTTGATGTAGATGTTCCCGTACCGGAGTCTGGCGGGGTACCATTGTTGATTGATCGATCGCCTATGGAGAAGCTTGCGGACTGGCGCAAAGATGGGCTCATCATCTTCGCATTTGGAGTCGTGTAGGACAGGGGAGGCGGACCAGGTCTTCTGAGAGAGTTTTGATATCCAGAGGCTTTAGTGGAGTCGAGCTGCGTCAGTGTACCAGGATGCGCATTAAATTCATCGGAGCTCTTCTCATCGAATGATTGACGGGCAGAAAATCGGTGGCGATTGCTGTATGCTTCGCTGTATGCATCAAGGGAGGTTGGGTTACCAAATTGAGAGCCGCTTGGTGTGTTGGGTGATCGATCGAGGGATGAGCTGGAAGAGGTGTGATAAGAAGGAGTGCGACGATGGCTGTCGTGGCTGCTTGCGGGGGACTGCGAGGAGGACGGCTGTCTCTGCAGGTTTGTGGTAGAAGGTTGTTGATTCATGCTGCCTCGATGATCGCTGAAAGAGCTGGTTGGCGGTGGTTGCTTGGTGAGTCGCCTTGGCTTGTGGTCCATGCCCTCCGTCTATTCTGTGCCCTCAGTCTTGCAGCTGGGCGGCAATCTTAGCGTGGAAATGCTAAAGTAGCCTCTAAAGTAGTCTCTACCGTACTTTAGGTCAGAAATGCGGGTAAAAGGACTACGGTAAACTTTGTTGATGTATCGCGAAATGGAATCATACAGGCGCGGGACTGTATCGCATAATGATAATGATGATAATAATAATAATGTCTTGCATGGGACGATGTTAGTGATGCCGTGTTGATAGAAGGCTAGAAGTAATCTTCTTGTAGATCTCCCTTCCCACCGCGTGAGTACTCCTCTAGTGCGACGAGCATCATTGCCTCTTGTATCTAGCCCCCTTTTCATCACATGTGGCTATGGGTCGTGGCCGTGTATCCTAGAATGTGGTTCAATGGAAGGGCTTGCGCAATTACCATTACAAACAATTAGATTCCTCCTCACCCGTCTCATTGTTGGACTTTACAGCCTCCTCCTGTGCCAATTTAGATCAAAAGGACGTATCTGGTATTGAGAGATTATGGGGAAGATAGCTTGATACCCTTCACCCTGCTTGTGTGTGCCCTTTATTACGTTGCACATGGTGCCTGCAAACTATTCATAAAGGCTTATACCGTTCTGGTCTCACATTCATAGCAGCAAAGCACTCTAAATTTATAGCCTCTTCCTTTCTCAGTCTCCTACCCTGAGAGTAGTTACCGCCATCTGACAAGTTTCGGTTGGAACGGAGAATAGTTGACCCAAGAACCCAGTTTGTTCCTTTGCGTCGTAGTGGATCTACCTGAGAACAACCCGGGACGTATTTGAGTGTCCAAGTGAACAATAATCTATGCAGGTCCGTCAGACGGATACACAGCTTTGGACGCCACATCAGTGTTACATTATGAGGAAGGATCTTTTGAAACATATTGCGTGAATGTGGCCAATTGTCGCGAGAGGAATGATGCCGGCTGACAGAAGAAAAGGAAGAGGATGAGCCAGTCCCAAAGTTGATACTGAACCAACATTTGCTCTCGCTAAGGGTAAGGCAGGGTCGGACGAGGGAAGGGCCGGTGAGAGCCAAGACGCTAGAAACACTATCATTTTAGCCCCAGACGACGTATTCGAGGCCAAAAATTCAACCTCACAACAGGAGGCATGCTTCCAGAAAGCCATCCTATTTTCCTGCTTTGCACATAATCTATTCAAAACAACTCCTGTCTCATAGACTGCTTCCTTACCTAAGCCCCCACCACCCCTAATCATCTCCTCATATCGTTTTCGAGAGCTCCCTTCAGAGCTTCTCTGTTCGATTTCAACTCGTACCTGGCCTCGTTGCAATGTCTGACCAATAGCATCGGGGCAGACGACCAAAGACCTCCACGACTAAATCGCTTCTCCTGAATGTGCTCCTCTGAGGTAAGTTTGGAGCGAGATGCCCTTGACGCCCAAAGTGAGTGCTGAACAGTGTCAGGTATCCACCCTGTATCTTTGCTACCACATCTCCCCCAACCTCGACCGAAAGTTGGAGCGTGATCATTGTCAAACAAGGAACTCTGTTACGAGCGAGGCATCTTGTGACAATGGGTACGGAACCGACAACGAACGGGGTGAGCTCCATGGAGCCTCAAAGCTTGACTGCAGCCGAGAGACTCCAACAGAAACACGAGGCTGATGCTGCTCACCGGCCTATGATCGAAGACGTTGTTGATGAAGAAGATATCGCACATCCACCGCCGTCGATGAGCCTCGCTACCGATTCAGAACCCACGCACGACTCGGTTGAACAGACGCAACCGATGTCAGCGAAAGCAGTTGGGAAACAGAAAGCAAGGGATGAACCAACCCAAATGCCTACAAAACCGAAACCCAACGGCATTGCATCTTTTGACGCCCAAGATCAAGAAGCTTTTCCTGCCCTTGGAAGTGGACCAAAAGCTCCGGCGCCTGTGCCAGCTGCTATGGCGTGGGGTGCAAAGAAACCGTCTTCGCTTCATGCTGGTGCCAATGGCGCTAACGGAAATGGGGCTCTCTCAAGCATGAGCTCGTCTCGAGCTTCAACGCCTACCTCTGGCTTAATGACTCCTGCTTCAACGAATGTCTCTCGCGGACCACAAATGCGCGGGCTATCTATGCCCCAGCAGATGCCAATGCCGGGCAGACACAGCGAAAGGATCCAATTCGCGCCTTCACAGTTGCTGCCAAGAGATCAGTTGAAGAAACCTTTACAGGACGTGCTGAGAAGCATCAACAAAGGTTCTAAAGCAAAAGTAGAGATGAAGTCTGGCCCAAACGGGAACATTATCTTTGAAGGCACGGGTCCGGTTGATGCGGCCAGGCAAGCCTTGAAAGATCTAGCAAAAGAGGTCGGCTCTAAGCAACAAGTAAAAATTCCGATTCCTTTGAGCGTGCGGCCCCATGTCATTGGCCGCCAAGGTGCTGTGGTTCAGGGCATCTCAAAGCGAACAGGTGCCCGCGTCCAGATACCAAAAGCCGAAGATACCCCCAACTTTGAATCAGAAGACGATGATAGTGTTACCATTGATGTTACCATCGAAGGTGACGCGGTTGCAGCGGAAATGGCTCGGCGTGAGATCGAGGCCATCGTCAATGACCGTACCTCAACGGTCAACTTGCGGTTACGAGACGTTCCAGCTGAATATTTTCCTTTTATCGCTGGTCCCCACAACAGTGGTGTTCACGCCCTCGAAGATGGTCGTCAAATCAGGGTTCAGGTGCCTAATTATCATACCTGGTCACAACAGCCGCCTCCTCAAGCTCCATCTTCTGGCATGCCTGTCTTTGTTCCAAGTTCTGATAATCATATCCGCATCTCTGGCGATCGACTGGCTGCACTGGAAGCGCGAGCTGCGATTGAGCGCCAGGTTCAGGAACTACGCCGTCAGATCACCCTTTCTCAATTTCCCATCGAGCGCGGTCGACATCAGTTCATTTCCGATAGCAAAGGTGCTTCTTTAAACGACATCCTGGCAGAGACTGGCTGCGCAGTCATCCTGCCACCTGCATCAGAAGATACGGAATTGTTGACCGTCGTTGGCCCTCAAGACAAATTGGAAATAGGGACCAACAAGGTCATTGACCTGGCTAGTAGCATGCAAATGTCTCTTGTGGACATTGCGCGCCAACACACAAACGCTCCTATGGGCCCACAGGCTCACGCTCGCGCACTGACAAGGTATCTGCAACAACGACAAGCGATCGAACAACTGGAGAGACAGTTTGATGCTCGCATTGTTTTGCCGACTATTGAAAATGGCCCGATGAGCTGGGAAGTATACCACAAGGATGGCAGGAATGGAATTCGTGCGCGCCAGGATATCACGAATCTTATTAGTGCACATCCTCCGGCTCGACTCCGGCATGTGGAGATCGATCCTTTTTTCCATGAACATGTCCATCGCCAGGGCGCTCAGCGTGTCCGCGACGACTTTGGCGTCCATCTTCTCCGTCCTGAAGACTCTAATCAAGAGCCGCATGTGGTGCTTGTGTATGAGGGGCCTTCATCGACGGACGGCGGCGACTACGAACTGCCCAGGCAAAGGCCATCAAACGACGAGGTTGCTGAGTTCGAGACTAATCTTCGTCAAGCTCAAGATTTCATTCTAGGCCTCATTCAAGGACAGCAAGACATTGGCGCCGCCAGCGTTGAGGTCCCGCCAAAGTGAGTGTATCGTGTTAAGTTGAGGGAAACACGCTGACTAGCTGCAGATACCATGATAAAGTCCGAAATTTTGTGCTCCGGGAACAGCAGAATATTCCACATACAGAGATTCCAGTGCAGTTAAAGTATGGAGCCAGTAATGCCGCCAACGGTGGCATGCCAAAATCGCCAAGCTCCACAGCTGCTACGGCACCTGATCACGAGTGTCATTTACGAGGACCACGCGATGCTGTTGAGGTACTCTCTGAGAGGATTGCTGCTTTTCTCGAGAGGGAAAGGCAAGAAGAATCCGAGCGAGGTCATGTCACGAGCTTCGACTTCCCCCAAAAGTATGCAAACTACCTCATCGGCAAGAAAGGTGATAATATCAACAAGTATCGCGAAGAATTTGATGTCGACATTCAAGTAAAAGACGGCAAAGTCGAGATCACCGGGCCGAAGGCGAAAGCCGATGCCGCCAAGTCGAGGATCGCCGCTTTAGGTAAGAAACTTGAAGACGAGGCCACCCATATCCTCAAAATCAAACCAGAGTACCATCGAGACATGATTGGCGTCAAGGGGAGTCAAGTAAACCAGCTTCAAAGGAAATACAACGTACGAGTACAATTTCCTCGAACAGCTCCGACTTTGGACGACGATCGGTCTGTTGCTGATGACGCGAGTGAGGCTGGAAGTACGAGAAATCGTAGGCCCAATCAAGCTCCTGATGAGGTTATTGTGAGAGGGCCAAGGAAAGGAGCGGATGACGCAAGGGATGAGCTTTTAAACCTTTTGCAGTGGACTCTAGACAATTCGCACAGATCGACTGTTTCTGTTGCGCAGGCCCAACTTCCATCCCTGATCGGCCAAGGGGGTAGGGAAATGGAAAGCGTGAGACTATCGACAGGTGCGCAGATCGATGTACCTGGGAGTAGAGATGCCGCAGACCCTAGTGGCCGTGTACAAATCAACCTCAAAGGGTCCAAGAAGCAGGTAGAAGATGCCAAGAAACTTTTAGAGCAAAGGGCAAAGATCTTTGACAGCAGTATTACGAGGCACGTCAATGTTGACAAGAAGTACCACAAAGCTCTGATTGGCAGTGGCGGTGAGTCCTTGATGGTCTTGGCACTTACATTGATAGTTTTACTGACGCTTGCACAGGAGTAAATATTCGTAATATAGTCGTGGAAGCCGGTGGTTCCGATGACCGGCGTGATCTCGCCAGGACCGTCCGCTTTCCTGGCCAAGACTCGGATGACAATACCATCCGTGTCGAGGGTAATAAAGCAGTCGTGGACAATATTGTTGCTGCTATTGAGGCTTTTGCTGGCCAAAGGGAACACTCAACTACCGAATCGTTTGAGGTGGCACCGGAAAAGCACCGGATGCTCATTGGCCGTGGTGGAGAGGTTCGAAGAGCCTTGGAGTCGCAATTCAACATCGGATTGGATATTCCGAAGCTATCGCAGCAAGGGCCTGCCCGCTCTCAGGTCAAAGTCTCTGGGCAGCCTGCAGACGTGGAGAATGCCAAAGCGCATATTCTTAACTTAATAAAAGACCAAGAAGGCGAGGCTTTCAAAGTGCCTCGTAAATACCACCAGGCAATTTCGGATAACGGTCAATTCTTCAGGCGCCTTCGTAACGATCATAAGGTCACAGTCGACCATGCGGGTCATCAGCCACCGAAAAGGTCTACTGCCTTACCACGAACACAGGTCAATGGCGGTACCTCTCTGCCTTTGATCACGGATGACCAGGAATCAGTTAGTAGTCACTCATGGGAAATAGTCGACAGTGGAGAGAGCGCCGAGGAAGGAGATATCCCATGGATTTTACGTGGATCGCCGGAGAACGTCGCCAAAGCACATGCGATGCTCGAGAAGGCGATAGAGCATGCAAAATCACAGCAATCCCAATCGGTTGGATATCTAGTCTTACCTGACCCCAAGATGTACCGCTTCATCATCGGCCAAGGCGGATCCCAGATCAATGCCATTAGGAAAGAAACAGGTTGCAGGATTACTGTGCCTCGAGACCAATCTCCAGGCTCTGCCATCGAAATTGTGGGCAGCAAGGAGGGAGTCGAACAAGCAAGAGATATCATACTTGATGTCGTTCAGGGTGGCAATAGAAGGAATTGAGTTATACTCCGAATGTACGGTACGTAAGAACCATACGTTACCCATATGTGCATGCTGGCGATTATCAAAAGCTTAGTGCTACAACAATGTGAGATACGTGCGCAATACAAATCTATAACCAAGTATTTTGCACGTCCTTTCCAATTTGTGACTCTGCTTGAAACACGTACTTTCAACTTCTTATTGATATTATTATATCACCACTCCTGCTATTTCTTTTTTTGGGTAGCCTGCATATCCCGCTAATATAAGAGCGTGGTCCCTCCTTACTCCTCCCGTCCGTCATAATCCCTCCTTGAAAGCCCAGGCTTCCATCGTTCGAAAGAATTTTCGTTTCCTTCCTCTCACCGAATCACTCGCTCGGCACACCACATACCAGCCTCTACAAACGAAGTCCACGCCCTCTTCGATAGCAACGCAGCACCGCTTAAATCACGTCTTCCCATTCCACAGGAAAAGAGAAGAAAGAAGGGAAAATAAAATCTGAATTCACTCCTCCCCAAGCTCTCCTTTCGCACCATGACATCCGGACCCACAAACCCTGGGATCGGAGTTGGACCCGTACTCGCAAGAATACAGTCAGACCCCAGTTTCTACGAACACGCCGATACGGAGGCAAAAGTTGCCGTGGAGATAGCCATCGCGGAAGAGAAGCTGCAGATGTACTTTAGCAGCGGCAAAATTGTCCGTTCTGGTCGTATTTCTGCGACAGCTTCGACGGCTTGGGACACGGTGCCAGAGGAACATACGGCGATTTGGCATGTTGTCAATGAGGACGATACGATCAAGCTTGTGTATGTGTACGCGCATGTCGAGGTTCAGAAGGGAGCTGCGGTTTTGATGAAAGTCTTGGAAGAAGAGCTGGAGGCGGCCGAGAAAGACGGAAGGTTGAAAGATGGAAGGGCGTTTGGGATAATTCAGGGTGGGATGTCAATAGAATTTTTTGAGTACCATGGCTATTTGGTGCCGATAAGGTTTGTTGGATAGAGGTTTCGGTGGAGGACGGTTAGGAGAAGGGGGAAAGTGTGGAGAGATAGCTTTGCTCCGGCAATTCTTGTTATACGTGGATTGCATAAGATGACTTCTTCTCTTGCTCACAATGTACATCCACAACATATCCAGACCTTCCACGCTCTATCAAACGAAAAAGACAGCCCGTCTGAGCCGTGTTGGAAGACTTGGACATGCACTGCCTGATAAGGAAACCCGATGCCAAGACTTGATAACACCGCGACATCAAGTATCGCTCTTGTGAAACCGAATTCTCACCGACCGAGGGACTCTTTCCAGTCTACATCTTTGCTACTCCGTGCCCAACCCATTCATCGAACCCTCCCCTTCCACTAGCCGTACGCGTGCACCATGTCCGAAACCAAAGAGCTCACGTTCGCCGACGTACAATCTCATAGCGGGAAGAAGGTTCGTGGTTCACCCTTTTCGGAGATCAAGAACCGGGGCTGATTGGATGTGTTGGGTGGATAGGATCTTTTCATCGTCGTGCATGAAAAAGTCTACGATGCGACGAAGTTCGTGGATGAGCACCCGTATGTATTGCCCCTCTCCTCCCTAGCGAATGGGCCGCTTTACGCCCACAAGCCGGCAGCTTGTCCGAGTCACCATGATTGGGGCCGCAGGCCTTCTCCTGCTTCCGCGATGCGTATTGAGGGGATCGGCTGACGAGCTGTGACAGCGGGGGAGAGGAAGTGCTCCTTGACGTCGGCGGCCAGGACGCAACAGAGCCCTTTGAGGATGTGGGACACAGTGACGAGGCACGAGAGATTCTGGATGGGCTGCTGGTGGGAAATTTGAAGAGAGGGGTACGTGTTTGAGGCTGTGGAGTTGGGAATCTGGCGCTGCGCTTGGGCTCCCCACTTCCAGCCACTCTACCGTGTTCATTGTCGCAGTCGCTGATGCAATCCGCTCTTGCAGCCAGGTGATCCGGCCCCATCCGCCGCCGCCGCCCCGGCGGCATCAACAGGCACAGCGAGCAAGCCAGATAGTGCAGGCATGGGTGTCGGTGTCTACGCGCTCTTGCTGATGGGAGGTATCGTTGCGTTTGGAGCGTACAAGTATCTTCAGGTGAACTCGGATTCGAGTAAGTGATTTGGGTTGGGGATTACTCTCAACGAAGGACATATTGTCTCTGGGTTCTCTTAGAGGTGTAAAGCAAGGGAGGAGAAGATTAGACTGATGTTCACGCTATTCTGTGCTGCTGCTTTTACGTTTAATGGCAGATTGTTTTTTTTTCGTCACGAGGCTTTCAACAAAGAACCTCTGTAGAAAATTAGATGATTTGATGCTTCATGCAACAATGAACATTCCTCCAGCCAATAATGTTTCTCCATTGGCCAGCGTTTGCTATATTCTGGCAGGCTGAAAAAGCATAGAGCTTGATGCGAAATTCCTTTTCGAGATCAAGTTCATATCCATGGTCTCATTCGAAGCGCTTAGGTTATTCCACATGTCCTTTTGCAGCTTTTGCATACCTAACCAACCAACTTGTGGCACTGCAAACAGGGCATGAGATCAAACACCTTCCTAATTCTAGGACCGCTGCTGTCTGGACTGAGCTGTGGTATGTGATAAGAAATGATCAGACCATGATGCCAGCTATGAAGGGGTAAAAATTTCTGCTCTGGCGCCAGGAGACGGACATGACTTGCACGCTGTCTTGGCTGCTTAGAAATGGAACCCATCACACAGGTCAGCCACCTGGACCAAAAGCCCTGGATAGCGCTAGCAACGTCCCGGGGGCCGGAAGATGGTCCGAGAGGGTGGGGTGAGGGGGTGGATGGGTTCCCCGCAAATGATAGACATTGGCATTTTACGCTGTTACCATTGTACATGTTATTTCACAGTCACAGTCGGAAACAACAATAATCTCGAATGCAGAAAGAATAATCTTGAAAAAGACCAATCAACGATTCATTTTTCCTACTGTATCCTTCAATGGGTCTAAACGTACGCCAGGCGCCCACGGCCGCTACCCGCGCCTTCAACCTCCTTCGAGCTGTCCAATACACACATCCGTCCCACTGTCCATGCCATGCAAGCCCGGGTCCTCATCACCCTACGTCGTCAGTACTCAATCATGCAAAGCGATCACTTGCTACACCTGTCGACGCGTCCAGGAAGAGGGAATATGCGTTCGAAATGGCGGCCTCGAGTATTCGGTTTGGACCGGGATGGTATGTATGGTTTGGATTTATCTGTTCGTCGTTGGCAATGTTTCGGCGTCGTAGTTGATGTTCCTTGAGCAATTTTTTTTCCAATGCATGAAACCTGTCTTGTTACTCGCGTGAAAGATCGATTATCCGCCCAGAAGAGGCTTTCTGTTCTTTGACTTTGTCATGGATCTTTCGGAGTAGAATCCTTTTCCCTAATAAAAATTTGAGGTCCAATGCCTTCTTTCGAGAGCAGAAAGGCTCCTTTACTTCTCAAGAATTGCTTATTACTTCAGCGAAATGCCACGTTTATGCAGCCCGAGGATATTTCTGCTCTCTGAAACCGTCTTTTCTCTTGGGTTGTGACTCAGAAAAAGCGACACTAACTCAGAAATCTGCGTAGCACGAAGGAGGTGGGTATGGACTTCAAAAACATGGGGTCTAAGAGAGTATGCGTAGTGACAGACCAAAACGTTGCGAAACTCGATGCTATGCAGCAGGTTGTGGAGGGTTTAACCAGGGAAGGGGTGGAATTCACAGTGTATGATGGGACAAGGGTAGAGCCCAAAGACAGTTCGTGAGGAACCATTGATCATTTTAATTTGGTCCCATTTGCTTAGTAGACCTTAGCATCAAAGATGCCATCGACTTTTCCAAGAATTACGGCCCGGATGCTTTCCTCGCCGTGGGCGGAGGCAGCGTCATAGACACTGCGAAACTGATGAACCTCTATACAAATTTCCCCAATGCCGATTTTCTGGACTTCGTCAACGCTCCGCTAGGCAAAGGTCTACCAATCACAAAGCCTCTTTACCCACTGATAGCTGTCCCCACGACAGCCGGCACTGGATCAGAAACGACAGGGACCGCCATATTCGACCTCGTCGCCAAGAAAGCGAAGACAGGAATCGCGCACCGCACGTTAAAACCCACGTTGGGAATTTGTGATCCTTTGAACACCCGCACCATGCCTTCTGCCGTGCACGCATCATCAGGCCTCGACGTGCTCTGCCACAGCCTCGAGTCCTGGACCGCCATCCCTTATCAAGCTCGAACGCCACGGCCGGAGAATCCAATCCAGCGGCCCGCATACCAAGGAGCCAACCCGATCTCCGACATCTTCTCCTTTCAAGCCCTCAGAGCAACTGTCAAATATCTTCCGCGCGCCGCCAAAGATCCAGAGGATCACGAGGCCCAATCCGAGATGCTTCTGGCCGCCACCTTGGCCGGCGTGGGGTTTGGAAACGCGGGCGTTCATCTGTGCCACGGCATGAGCTATCCGATCAGCGGGCAGAATCCAGGTTATAAACACGCGGGTTATGTCACTGATAAACCCATCATCCCCCATGGGGTCAGCGTCGCCGTCACGGCCCCCGCCGTCTTCAAGTTTACAGCGGCCTCGAATCCGGATCGGCATCTTGCGGCGGCCGAAGCTTTCGGGGTGGATATTAGTTCTGTGAAGAGAGAGAGCGCGGGGGAAGTGCTTGCCGAGGCGGTATCGAATTTCTTGGTTGAGCTGGGAGATCAGCCTAGAGGATTGAAGGCGTTGGGGTTTGGAGGAGGCGATGTAGATGCCCTGGTTGAGGGAACGCTGCCGCAGAAGAGAGTGCTGATGTTGGCACCTGGATTGAGTGAAGAGGTGAATGAGGAGAGAGAGCAGTTGAGAGGACTCTTTGAGGAGGCTATGACATATTGAGCTTGGGGTTGGTGGAGATGAAGGGGACAGTTGTACAAAAAGGATTGTGTATATACTTGATCGCGA
>JAEUBB010000121.1:51662-83101 GCA_018257885.1 Parmelia sp. 050094 | reverse complement strand
TGGGGGGAGGATTGTTGGGTGGGATGTTGCTGGGCGAAGCGATGGATGGCGGTGATGGAGGTGGCGACGGTGGGGGTGATGATGGTGGTGACGGAGGAGGTGGTGATGATGGTGGAGGAGGAGACTTCTAGGCTAGTAATGGCAAAGAGACAGAGCCTAGCATAGCCGAATGTTGGACATGAGAGAGGGGCGGGGAAGATGGCAGCTTCAGAATGAACAATGGATGGTTTGCAGTAGATAGTCCAGAATGAGATCAAGGATGCAAAAACCTAAGTACTTTTGCAATGCCGACTCATCTCATACTCTGATAATTAATGGCCCTCCAGTATTCTTCTACACTGCTGTCTCGTCGAGAATAGCCACTACTAAAATGTTCATGGCAGCATCTGCACGCATTCAATCCAGCACATGTACCAGAGCTGCCGGTATCCACGCTTCAATGAAATCTTTCAACACAAAATCTCCTACCAAGGCTCGCTAGGGAATGACAGGCTTCGACTCTACTGCTCACCCTTCCTTCCTGTAAATAATCCTCCATCGCTCTCCAAACCATTCAATAAGCCACAAGGTTTCGATGGCCTCCCTAGGCTTTCCAAAAAGCGCTACTGATCTCGAAGGCTTCCGCACCTAGCCCAGAATCCACAGTGACAATCTCGTCAACCGCGCGAATAGGGAGCTGGATAGGATCAGTCTGGGGCCATCTGTCTCCACCTCTTGACAAATTGGCCGTCCGGCTAGAGCACCTGCGCAAAGTCGCCGCCGAAGGCCAAAGTTTTTTCAGGCACGAAGCAAAATGTTGAAGTGGAGGTCTCGGGAATCCGGGACGTTCTAAGGCAGTGCTGGTCGAATTAAAAGGCTGCTGACAAGGGATCTTGTCAGCTGCTAAGGCGAGATCCATCCCTAAGAAGGTTAAGCTCGACGGACATGTACCACTCAGACGATTGATACTTGAATTAAGGTTTCAACGATTATCACCAATACCTGACAAAGGCACCACTCGGAATTGCGCGGAATTGCTTAGTAATGAGATCAAACAATGCACCCAATAGAAACTACTGCATGAAAAGACCAACACATGGCCCATGTGGAAATCGCTGTTGCTACTCTAAGGTTTCAAAGTCAATCGATACCTGCGGGAAGACATAAGAACTTCACCATGTTCAATCTTCTTCCTTTTCTTGCATGCCAATAATGTGTCCGCGGCTTCGCATGGTATAACCTCAAGTCGTCCCATCCCAGCAATCCAAGAGGATGCCGTCATCCCTGCCTGATCTAACCGAAAAAGAGACTCGTACCGAGGCGGTAGAATCACCCCCCAGCGAAGACCTCGAGACACAAGATATCGACATCAATCACAGCATTCAGCATGGCCTCTTGCTCCAGGATACTAATTACACCAAACACACAGTGGCTGCATCCGAACACCTTTCTCGACGTCCCACCGAAAAGGGGCGACCTGGAGACGGTGACAAGGAAAGACATGTGGGCTTCTGGCATCAAGAACTGAATAATGTTCGTCTGCATGTGCTCAAGCTGTGGGCGAGGACGGGTGAGGTCAATCATAATGCCTGTCTAAGCTTGGCTGTTGACGCTGTCTCTGTCAGTCTTGGTCCTAATGATCTTTGTCCTGCTTGTGCTCTCCCTCTTCAATGGCGTTTTCTTTCATATACCCAGGAATTACTCATCGTTAATCGTCTACGTCGTCGACTTTGATGGACAAGTCCCACCGTACCAACATGGACACCCTATTGTAGGACCAGCGATAGTCCAAGCTACCGAATCCATTGCTAAATCCCATGTGCCGCACTTGGGCTTCATCACTATGCCCCCTTCCAATTTCGGCAACGATCCCATCGCCGTTCGAAAAGCCATCTACGACTTCAAAGCCCATGCTGCCATCATTATCAACTCTAACGCCACCGCGCTTCTCCAGCAGGCAGTAGACCATGGCAATACTACTTACGACCCAAAAGGCGCAGCACAGGTCATCTACGTATCAGCCCGTGACCAGAACACCATTCCAGCGTACGTCGTCCCACAATTAACTGCGTTCGAGATGGCAGTGACATCCCAATTCGGCGCAAGCTGGACCCAGTCGCTCATGCGGAATTCCACCGTCTCACGAGCAAGCTTAGCAACTGTACCGCAAGCAATGTCCCCAGCCATTGGCTTCACTACATTTGATCTCCGTCCCTTCGGTCCGGCGAATGTTACACCGGCTGTGAGCATTGGCCTCATCTACCTCATCATCATCGCTTTCTTCAGCTTCACCTTCTTCCTCCCCATCCATATGAAGTTTCTATCCCCCCGCGGTCACCCACCTTTGCATTTCTCTCATTTGATCATCTGGCGCTGGGTTGCAACAACGGGCGCTTACTTCTTCCTCTCGCTCGGTTACTCTTTAGCATCACTAGCGTTTCAAGTGCCATTCTCGAATGGTCCGGCAAGCCAAACGGAGCCAGCGATCAATCCGAGCGCGTATGGCAAGGGAACCTTTGTGGTGTATTGGATGTTAAACTTTCTAGGCATGGCGGCGGTGGGTTTAGCGTGCGAGAATGTGGCTATGGCGTTGGGAAACCCGGTAAGCACGCCGCGCAGTGGTTTTCTCTTTGTCGAGAATCTTTCCGAGGCAAAACATCATCCGACCAAATCCGTCGCTCTTTTCTCCCTCGAAAATTCGGAGTGATTCTTGATTCGGTCACCTTGTCCTCAAGATCTAATACTGACTGTAGACAAATCACAGTGGTCGGCGATGTGGTTGGTATTTTGGGTCATCAGCAACGTGGCGACAGGATTCTATAGCTTGGATTTGGCGCCGGCGTTCTTTAAGTGGGGCTACGCTTGGCCATTGCATAATCGTAAGCAGTCCACAATTTCTGTTTGCTCACCCATCATTAATCAGAATTCTTTTTCATGGCTAATTTGGATGTCCACAGTCGTCGAAGCATCACACCAAATACTTTTCGACCTACACTCGCGCATCGGTCTCAATGTCGGTATTCTTGCCACCTGGTTCGTCGTCAACTCGCTGCTTTTTGCACCTGCGTGCTATTTGATGCGTTGGGAGCAGCAGAAAGCCGGGAAGAAGGCGGCGCGGAGAGAGAAAGAGTGGATGATGGCAATGTCGAAGCAGAGGAGTAGATTAGGTATTCCGAAGAAAG
This sequence comes from Parmelia sp. 050094, assembly GCA_018257885.1. NCBI lineage: Eukaryota > Fungi > Ascomycota > Lecanoromycetes > Lecanorales > Parmeliaceae > Parmelia > Parmelia sp. 050094. Next base: position 79,940 of record JAEUBB010000121.1, on the reverse strand, counting down.
ATGGGTAGATTGGTGGATGAGGGGATTTGAAGAGACTGTATAGGAATTGGGTTTTTTGGTGGATGAGGAATCCTCGGCAAGGCTGGCCAATCGGCTTACGATCTTCAGCAAAAGTACAAGTTACAAGAGTACATGTACAATGATGCACGATCCAACCACTCGAAAACGAGACCCAACGAACTAACCATACCAACGGTCCCAACCCAACCATGCTTCCTTAGTGCGCACATCGCCGTCCGGCATCTGACCTGTCCCCGCAGTAGTCTATGACGCTAATCATTCATCGCCCACCATCCACTCACGTTGTATAGAAAAAACCCAAGGAAATGGTTTAGCACCGAAACCTGGCCGGTGATCTCGCGCAACGTTATCGTTATTCATCCCTGTNGCATCATCGGTTCTCGGTTCTAATCGATCATCGATCTAGGAACAATGGCGAATCAGCATGAGACGGGCGCACTGGACGTTTGCACGCCGCCCGTGACATCAGCTGCTAATTGTAAGATCGAGAGTGGAGAGATCGATAATGGGAGTATGAATGAAAGCATTAAGAAGGTGGCGTATACGCNNNNTGAAGCCTACGAAGAGGGCGTACGCTTCTACGGCGAGGTACATAGTTACATCTTCTCAGATACACTCGCTGCTGAGATGCTGAAAAGGTCGCTGTGCTGAGTGGTCAAGAACAGGCTCAATCTGCAACACTATCTTTGGAAGGACCAGACCGGCTACCTCCTCCACCCAAGTATCCCCCTTTCAGGCATCGAGAATCTCAAAATTGCAGACGTGGGCACGGGTACCGGGTATGTACCTGATCATTTTCGCCAAGATAGACGCCCTCACGGCATCGATCGGAAACGTGCATATGTCAAACCTCTTTCGCATCTCATGCCTCTTCATTGAAAGTAAAGAAAGAAAGCCAATTTTTCTTCAATCGAACCCACCAATCTAACTCACTCCCATCCCCACAGAATCTGGCTCCTCGACCTCGCCCGCACTCTTCCTCCAACGACTCAGCTCGACGGCTTCGATATCGACATCGCAGACTGCCCACACGAGAAATGGCTACCAAGGAACATGACGATGCGACCGCTCGACGCTCTGGGTGAAATCCCTGAGGAGTCAGTTGGCATGTACGATATCGTGCATTTACGATTGTTTCAAGTCGTTGTCAAAGATGGTGACCCGGGGCCCTTGTTGCGGAACATGTTGAGGATGTTGAGTGAGTGCTAAGTTTCTGGTATCCATGATTATATTCTCCAGTAGTTACAACTTCTGTACTCTGTTGTCATTCGCTCATCATCCTGTCCCGTCTCTCCCTCAAAGCATCTTTGGCGAATAACAGCACTATCCGTCTCTCTAAAACGTGCCACCTAATATCCCGTCCCGTCTTCTAGAACCAGGCGGCTACCTCCAATGGGCGGAATATGACATGACATCTCATAGCACGATCAAAGCAACCCCGTCCCTCAGCTCCTCCGCTCTCGAAGCTATTCCGGCATTCGTGCAAGGATTCAAGAAGAAGGATGCAAGAGTCGGAAGCCAAAAGTACGTCCCTGACCGTCCATCTCTCCATCATATCACCGCTCCAAACCCTTCTTCCATCCCTCAAACCTTCCGCGCCTCACCATCTCCCTTTACCCCCCGAAAAAAAATTCCCCATCTCCACATACAAATCTCCCAAATCTCCCCCACCTCCACCCAATCCAACCCCAAGCTAACACCCTCTCCCCCACAGCTGGATCCCCCTCCTCCCCCACACCTTCCACACGCACCACCTAACCCACATCACCGCCTCCCGCCACCCCACCGCCCCCGCCTTCCTCCAACACCAACTCGACATCTTCCTACTCACATACGAAGAGCTCGCTTCGAAGACGCTGGACGAGATACCGGCTACCGGTGGCGGTGGCGTAGGCAAAGACGGCATCGGACACGGCGACAAGCTGCGCGAGATGATCGAAGCGGCGAGCCAGGAGGGCAGCAAGGGCGTCGGGTGGGGGATGGATCGCTTGGTGGTCGTTGGGCGGAAACCGGGAGGGGTCGTTAGGGGTGAGGGTGAAGATGGGGACGGAAATGGAGACGAAAACGAAGGGTCCGTGGCTACGAGCGCGAACAAAGGTCCCGGCGCCCAGGAACAGCAAATGAGCGGGCAGGGAGCCATCGGAGCAGAAGCGGGAGCAGGAGCGGGAGCCGCGACCCCGGAACTTTCTTCGACGAATGCAGAAGCGTCTCCGGCACTGGCACTAGCACCTCCTACCGCTCCAGCGAAAAGGAGCAGTCGGCGCGCGAGCATGCTGAAGCTTTGGAAGCGGATGAGTTTGTCGTGAGCGTTTCGTCCAATACGGACGACCGACGTTCGATCTACCTCATCGGTCAAGGCCATGGCAACCTACTATCCACGTCACCGGATCAAAAAGTATTGAATAGAAGTCTGAATAATCCATGAGAGCAAGCATACTTCTCTATTCTATAGAAAATGACACTTGGGTGGTGACTGTGCAGCACCGCTCACTCTTCTCCCGTATCCTTCGCCATCTACACCTTGATTTCCCCCCCAACAACAAAAAAAAAGGGAAGAAAAGAAGAAAATTCAAATAGCAGAAATACAGCAGTAATCGCCCACTCCCATCTCCATATCCATCCCAACCCCGTCTGCGAGACCGATACCTCGAAGCCGTTCACAGCGCTGATCCACGCGCGCCGGGAAACCTATGGGCTACGCATCCTTTATGGCGTGAAGAGCTTGGAAATACGATACTAAGTTGCCTTAAGATATTGTTCCCGACAGGATACAATGAAATTAAAGAGTTCTACATGCTCTGGCTGCCTCGTCGCTGTCGTGGCCCGGGGGAAACTTCCGGGTAGGCTATTACACAAGTGACCCAATTATTATCGCGAAGTTGATACGTGACGTTGGATTACCGGACGTTGAAGTTACTAGCCCTCCGCTTCATTCTAAGCGTATTAGAACAAGACCATCAGAAGACGGAGAATGAGATGCTGCGATGGAACTAAATCGAATATTTTATTGCGTTTATCGATTCCTTGTAGATATCATATCTTCTAGACTATATATAAATTACCTCAAGTAGTATAGTAGCCTCTTATATATAATAAAAATAATCTCGAGTAGAGACGTATAATAGCGTTATCGAGTACTACTAACTTCTTTTAGCCTTAAGAAAGTCTTTTTTTTAAATTTTTACTTCGATCTAGCGCTATATAATTATCGGCTAATTATAATTCTACTATATTTTACTACTACTCGATAATAAGTAATATAGTTTAGCTATCTAGAATCTATACGCCGTCTATAACGCTACTTATATCTATAGATTATTTAGATTAGATAGCTAAATACCTCGATCTATATATAATATTAATTAGTAAAATTAAGAAGTATAGTATACTAATTATAAGGACCGTACTAGAGGTAATTTAATAGTAGTATTAATATACGAAGATAATAGGCTAAGGAGGAAAGGTCTATCTAAGAGAAAGAAATAGATCTTAAGTACTTATTAGAACTATACTTAGAGTTAAGTCTAATAGGAGTAAATTAAATAAGATAACTAGATAGAGAGTAAATATAATATAGAAGAAGAACGCTTAAATAGTAAAAAAAATCCCTACTAGCCTATATATTAATAAGAATAAGTTAATAACTAATAAATACTTTATAGATCTAATATATAGTTAGGAATTTAATATATAGCTATAAATATTTAATTTCTAGAGTATATTTATAATAGTATTTCTCTTTATAAGTAGTAATATCTTTATCGCTATAAAACTTTCTTTAGCGATAATAGTAATAGCGAGAATAATATATTAATAATCTTAACTAGTATTATTATAAGAGATATATTATAACTATTAAAGCGTTTAAGAATTATATAATTTAGTTAAGAATTAACTAAGTTATAACTATAAATAAATATAATTAAAAGATTATAATATTTAAATATAGTAGAGAAGAGTTTAAATAAAAATCTCTTATTAATTTAAAGTAAAGTTAACTTAATACTTAAACTTTAATTAAATATTAATTTTTTTAAACGAAATTCTTCTTTATTAGATACTAATTTCTAATTTTAAGTAAGATTATTAATAACGGCGATAAGATCTAGCGATAACGTTATATAATTATATAAAGTATAATTAACTATAATAATAATAACTAAATAGAAAGAGAACTTTATATAATATTATTATTAAATAATAAGTATTTAAGAGATAAAGAGTTAAATATTTAATAAGTAAAATCTTAAAGCTAAATTTAGAATACTTATAAAGATATTAAAACTTTTATATTTTAAATTATTAATTAGAGACTATTTTAGAGATATTAAGTTTAGATTAACTAATATTCTTATAAATTAGTTCTAGCTATTAACTATATATTATAACTATAGAGTAGATATTATATCGCTTATAAGTAATAATAATTAGAATTATAGTAAGATTCTAAAGATTATAAAGATAATAAGACTTCTTTAACTTAGTAATTATATTATATAAATTAGAATTCTCTAGATACTTATTATAATAATTATTAACTATATTTTAGACTCTTTTAAATTTATTATTATTAATATTCTACTAAGTAAGTATATTATTATTATTCTTTTATCTTACTTAATACTATAGCTTACTATAATAATATTTAGAGTTTAAAATATTCTTTATAATTTATTTATTACTCTTAAACGTCTTAATTAGCTATATAGAAGAGTTCTTCTAGCTAGATAAAGAATTTATAAAGATAAATAAAAATAATTTAAAATTAAAAATAAGATAAATCTTTATTATAAAAGAAAGCTAAAGCTTATATATAAATTTTATAACTTTAATTACTTTAAAAGATCTCTTCTTCTTATTTTTTAGCTTTTTAAATAAGTATATAATCTTAATATTATAATTATTTAAAAAGACTATATCGTTCTTCTTAAATTTAATATTAAGACGATACTTATTTATCTATATAGTTATACTTTTCTAAGTATACTCTAAATTTTATCTAATATAGATAAGAATATTCTTTATATAATCGAAGATATCTACTATCTTAATAATATCTAGTCGCTAGCGAGTAGTTTTATAATCTATTAAATTTATAAAGAAGCTTATATAAGAATTAAATTCCTTATTAATAAAAAATAATATAACTTTAATAGAAGCTAATTAAGTATTATTATTTATAAACTTCGCGATAAAGAGCTACTTAGCTTAGTTATTCTATATATAATTATAATAAGTTTATAAGTAATATTTTAGATTCTAATTTATATACTTTATTTATTTATTAGTTTCTAAATAAAATACTATTAATAATTTAATCTCTATACTAAATTATTAATAGAAAGACTTTTAAATAGTAGCTATAAATTATAATTCTTTATTAAAAATAATACTAAGCGAGAGACTATATAATTTAAAAACCTTCTTAATAAGTATTTATATAATAATCTTAATAGTAGTTTCGTCTTTCTTAATAATATAGAAAATATAGTAATATTCTTTAATTAGTTTATTTATTAAAATATAGATTAAGTTCTATTATTCTAATATTAAAAGGCTAGTAATAAAGTTTATACTAATATCTTACTAATACTTCTAGAAAATAGATAGTAATTATAAAAGACTATATTATTAATCTTAAAAGATCTTAATATAATAATATATATAATAATTATAAATATATTAAGTAATAGTATCTTTTATACTTCTTTAATAATACTCTTTATAGAGTAATTCTTTAATTTATTATATAGTAAAATAGCTATATACTAGCTAATTATAAACTTTATAAATAATTTTAGTATATATTAACTTCGATATCTAAATATAATAAGTATAATAAAGAACTTCGTTATAGATTTAATATTTTAGAAGAGAAATATTATAAATTTTTTCTTTATTTTCTTTCTTAACTTAACGTAGTTTAGTATATAAAGTATTATTTTAATTAGCTTTATAAATTTAATAATAAATAGAATTATTAACTACTAAGATTTCTATATTATTAAGTTCTAATAAATTAGATATAAGAATTATTTAATATACTTATTTAAAATAATTATTATTTAAGATTTAAGATTTAGAATTAGCTATTCTAATAAGAGTATTAATCTTAAAGTTCTAAAGTTTAGAATAAAATTAGATCTTAATATTAAATTTAAATAAAAGATTTAAATATCTTACTTAATATTAATTTAAATTATATTCTTTTATAAAGTATATAAGATTCTTATAATTAATAAAGATCTTAACTAGAATATTAATATATTCTAGCTTAAATCTTTAATATTCTAGATAGTAAATAATTATAAGAAGTTCTTTATTATAGATTTAATAATTATACTTAATAAAGATAAAATTCTTATTATAAAAAATAACTAAATAGAGGATTTTCTTATTATTATATTATAATAGAATACTTCTATTAATATAGTTAAAGAAATCTATCTTTAAAATAATTTAGTAATTTCTATTAAAATAGCGAAAAGTAGAGACTTTAATTATAGTTTTTTTAAAAAGTTTAAATATTTTCTAATAATTAAAGTTTTAATTAAAGAGTACTTTTTTTCTTATAAGATATATTAATAGTTTAATAATTTTAAAGAAGCTTTTAATAAATTAGTAATAGAAATTATAAAATTTTATAAAGAATTATATCTCTTTTAAATAGATAAAGATAATCTAATTTATTATAATTTATACTTTAAATAAATTAATCTTAAGGTCTTTAATAGAGATTAGAAGTCTAAAAAACTTTATTTTTTATATATAAAATTTATATTTAAAAATATCTATTTATAACTCTACTTTTTAAAGCTTTTAAAGAATTTATTTTATATATTTTATATACTTCTTTTAAGTCTTATTATAGATAAGAATATTATTTAAATAAATTTAATAAAACTTATTAAAAAATTTAAATAGAACCTTATTTATATATTACTAGAATATAATAAATCTATTTATTAACTTAAATAATATAACTTAATATTTATATACTCTAAGAGATATAATAAATATAGTATAGTTTTTATTCTTAAAATATATATAAATCTTATTAAATATAGTAATAATATTAAGTTACGTAAAATATTTATAATTCTATACTTAATTAAATATCTTATTAATAAGTAGAATTAGATACTTATTCTTCTTAATAAGTTAATTAAGTCTTTAATAATTAATATAAAAGTATAGCTCTCTATTTAGCTTCTTTATAAAAAGAATTAATAATAAGAATAGTACTTAACTAAATATAATAAAGTTCTTATTAAGATATTTATCTAGATACTTTTTAACTTTTTAAAATTTATATAATAAAAGAGAGTAAATTCTACTTTAAGATAAATTAATATTTAATTTAAATATATTAAGCTTAATCTTTATATTATATAAATAATATAGAGATAGTTAATTTATTCTAAAATAATTAAAAATATTTATAAATTTATAATACTTAAAAGATAATCTCTAAAGTATTTTTTTAAAGCTTAAAATAATTATCTTACTAATTTAGATAAAGTCGAACTAATAAGTCTTATATTTAGCGAGAGCGTTAATAATTTTAGTATAGTTTAATAAGAATATCTTAATATTCTTATTTTTATAAAGTATAAGATAAAAAGTAATCTTAATAATATAAATATTAATATTAAAGTTAATATAAGATCTTAATATTAAAAGATCTTTATTTCGCTTTTTTAAAATCTTTCTCTTTTAAGAATTTAATTCTTCTTTCTTATTCTAATATATAAATTTAGAAGATATCTTCTTCTTTTTAAAAAATAAAGATAGCTTTAAGAAAAGATTAAATAAATTATTAAAATCTATAGATCTAGTACTATTATAGCTATAATAATTAAACTAGAAAAGTAGCTTATCTCGCTAATAATCTTGTTACGAAGAAACCTCCACATAGTATTAGCTATAGAGCTAGCCTTAGCTTCTCCGCACAAATATAGCTATTTGCTAGCTAGATAGTCGATAACTCTTATATATTACTTATATTATAAACCTATTTATAAAGTTCCTTAACAAATAGTAGTAATATCTAAAGATCTTATTTCAGATTATTAGATGTCGTCTATTTATTTATTCGCTTATAAACCAGCGTTAGATCTCGTTCGTCTAAATATATATAATACTACCCCTAGCTCCGCTATCTTCACGAGCACTCAGCTGTCTACAGTATTCGGACTAGTCCTATAAATACTTAGTTACGCCGACGATAAAGCACCAGCAGTATACTTAGCAGCACTTAGTTACGCCGATGATAAACGTATCAGCCGCCTTAGCAGTAAATAGCTACTATATAGTATACTTCCTATCCTCAAATCTCGATCTATTCAGTTGGCTATTCGAGACTTCTATCCATTATGAATAATGACTTTATGGGCTTCCCATCAGCGGATGCATGGGCACGAGATTTCTGGAATAAATAGCGAGAAGCGGAGCAGAAAGCAGCTCAATAGCGAGCATAAGAGCAGGTCAGAATCGCTACGGAACAGGCTAAATTAGCTGTATAAGAGGCTGCACTCAGAGCTTTTTAGTGCCGACGTTGTCTAGAAGCATTCTCTTTTAACAGCAAACTCTATCAACACCTGCGAGAACGTTATTCTAAACCCATCAAGTCAGCCAATCAGCTATTATTCTCGTCTATTCTAACAATCGACGCACCTCCTAATGGCCCCACAGTCATTGCTAGCCAGCCAGCTAGCCAGCCAAATAGCCAGCTAAACAGCTAATTACTTAGTAAGAGGAGAAATCACTACAATAGATAAATCCGGAGATAATTGCGGAGAAGAAAGGCATTTACAGCAGGAACAGTCAGGCTATTAACGTTAAGGAAAAGGTACCCTCTCCAGACTCTCAATCACTATGGCTACTTGCAAGTTAAAGATCGGACAGTTCTTGAAAGAAGTCTTTGTTTTACACTTAATTCATTATTTCGGCAAGGCGATTCCGGAGATATATATACAAAATTGGCCCTGCATCTTATATTTAAGCATATATTATTATTATTTATTAGCTATAGGGGTATAGCCTTTTTTTCTTTTTATAGGTATTTGTTACGAAGAAACCTCTACACAGTATTAGCTATAGGGCTAGCCTTAGCTTCTCCGCACAAATGTAGCTATTTGCTAGCTAGATAGTCGATAACTCTTATACACTACTTATATTATAAACCTATTTATAAAGTCCCTTAATAAATTTAAAAGAACTTAATATTTATTTATTTAAAACTTTTTAATAATAAGATAATATTAATTTAATAGTATTAAAAGAAGTAATACTATACTTTTCTTATAATTATTAATAGAGAGATATAGATAAATTACTTATATAATAGAATTCTTTATTAGTTTATTATTATATTCTTTTAATAGTTTAAAGATAATAGATCTTATTACTATATCTAGTACTTAATAGACTTTTAAGATATACTTAATATTAATTATATAATATACTTTAATATATTTAAAGTTAATAAGAGCTTTTAATAAAACTATTTTCTATTAAAAAGAAAGCTTAACGTTTATTAAAAAGAAATAGTATATATATAGATTCTCTAAATTATTTATAAAATATACTTTATTAACTTTTACTATACTTTTAATAAGAGTAGCTAATTTTTTATATTATTATTAAAAAATATTTAATTAATACTAAGATCTTCTTCTTTATATAAGATTTTATTAATTTTAACTTTATAAATCTTAATATTCTAAATAGCTAATTAAGTTATATATCTAGAAGTAATCTAAAATATATTAAAAGAATATTAATTTAATAAATAATTTATCTTTTTATAAGTCTAGTAATTCTTATTAAAATTAAGTTAAAAAGAAATCTAAGTAAAGACTACTATTATATATAAAGTTATTAAAACTAATATTATTAATATTATAGTAATATATTAACTAAAGATAAATACTATTTAAAAAGTTTCTTTTATTTTTTTAAACTTAATTTTATTTTTTTAATCCGCTCGCTAATTATTATCTAGATAATAAAGATAATCTTAATACTCTTTTATAATAATAAATACTTTATTTATTAGATAATTTTAAAGGCGAGAGAAAAGCTTTCTCTTTATTAATAAAATAATATAATAATTATTAAGATTATAATTTAAAATATTAATTAATTAAATAAATTTATAAAAAAAGAATTAAAAGCTATCTTCTATAATTATAATTAAGTTATTATATTCTTACTTCGTAATAACTTTATAATATTAATCTTTAAATAGTTCTTCTAAGTAATTAAAGATATCTTTAAGAGTTTAATAAAGATTAAAAATATTTTTATATTATTAATTATAAGTTACTTTATTAATATTCTTACTAATATAATTTAGAATATAAATAATCTTAATTAACTTAATAAAAAAATAATTAACGTTAATAATAAGCTTTTTAATTATCTTAGTATATTACTTATTCTATATAGAATTATTATTATTTATAAAGATAGAAAAATTAGAAATCTTTATTAATTTTATAATCTTTATAATTTTTTATTAAAGCTATATTCTCTATATCTTTTTAAGATCTTTATTCTTTTACTTTAAAGCTATTAATTAATCTCGAAGTTAATTAAACTCTTTTTTTTAAATCTTATATACTTTTTAAATTTATTTAAGTTTAAGAATTTTAGTCTTATCTACTATATATTTCTTTTTATAGTAATTAATTATTATACTATATTAATCTAGCTAATAAATATTATAAATCTCTATATCTTATTCTTTATATAAAATATAGATTATTTATAATACGAAGATTATATCTTTTATTATAGACTAAGTTAATTCTTTTAGCGAATTAATATTCTATAAATTTATATTAAGATTAAGATTCTTTTTATTACGAGTATACTAAGTATCTAGAGTAGTAATACTCTAGAATAACGTTATTCCGGCCTTAATATATCTCTCTTATATTCTTTATATAATAATCTTTACTTCTTAGACTTAATTTATTCGTTATATATTATTATTAATCTAATCTAGTTATAGTTTTAATATTAAGTTAAGTCTTACTCCCTTATTATACTTATATAAATAATTAAGCTAAAAGAATTTATTTATAGTAGCGCTAATATTTTTAAAAGATAGAAAAAGTTATTATCTTAAAAGTATCTTTTTTATATAGATATACGATTAGTAGATCTAAATTATATAAAACTATTAATAAACTTATTAATAGATAAGATTAAAAAAGCTATAGCTAAATAACTAAAAGAACTCTTTCTTTAATCTTAAATCCGTTTAAATTTGCTAATTCTATATTATTTATATTACCGGCTATAAAGCTTCTATAATATCTCTTAATATTAATTTAAAAACTTTCTCTTTTTCTCTATAACGTTACTATAAGTTATATAGTTAGTTTTATAAGTATACTCTAAATATATTTCTAATACGGTTTAGTTACTTATTATTAGAGTAGTTAAAGTTATATAGTTATATTAATAAGATTTATTAATTCTATATAAGAGATCTCTTTATTATTAGCTATTAAGAGATCTTATTCTTTATAATATTCTTTAAAGTAGCCCGCTAAATATTATAGTTATTTAAAGTATTACTATATAAATTTTTTATATATTCTTAATTTATTAATTTTATTTTAGTTAACTTAAATTATTACTAAAAAATTAGTTTTATTTATAATATTAGAAAAAATTTTTAAGTTCTTTTAATATTAAATTATATTTTCTTTATATTTACTATTTCTTCTTCTTTTATTACTCTCGATAGTACGCTATTATATTATATAAATCTAGATAGATTATAAGTAATATCTTTTTATTATTAAACTATATTCTATATTCTAAGCTTTTAAAGCGTCTTAAGATATATCTTACTAATACTTTTAATAGATATATATCGTTATCTAATTAAGTTATCTCTAGAATTATAAAAGATATAATCTTAATCTATTATATTATTATAATTAAATAATTATAGTACTTAATAGAAGAGAACTTTAAAGACTTCTTAATAAAATTAAATAAACTTTAAAAATAATAAGATCTTAATATTAAGATTACTTAGCTCTATAATAATATATTAAAAAAGAACTCGAGCTATAAAAATTAATATAAGATTAAAAAGAAAAAGAAGAATAAGATTTATAACGCTCTTTAAACGCTTTAAGAGAAATTAGAGTAATTAAAACTTTAAAATTAAGAATTATAAATATAGCTTTATTCTTATTATAAAGATACTCTATCTTTTATTTAAATTTAAGTAGATAAATACTCTAAAAAGATACTATATCTATTTATACTTAACGATAGTCTCGATTCTACTTAGAATAACTAGATTTCTAAGATAATTAATAAGCTAAAAATTAATTAAAATTATTATAAATTAGAATAATTTAAGATCGTCTATATATATTTATAAATTTAAAGAAAGACTATAAAGATTATATATACTTATACTTATTATCTTATTATTAATTTTTATTTAATAATAGAAGAAATTCTTATTAATTTAAAAGAATTCTTTAATAATTTTAATTATAAAGAAAACTATATACGAGAGTACTATATATTAATTTAAGAATAATAATAATAATTTATAGAGTTCTTTATAAACTTTTAATATCTCGCTATCTATTTAAAGCTATTAAATAAGATAATAATTTATAATTTAAAAGAAAAGATCTAATCTTATCTTTATTTAGTTTAGATTAACTTTAGAACTAATCTTAATATAATATTTAAGCTATATAGCTATCTTACTAAGATAGATAATAAATATTAAGCTATAAAAAAGATTAAGATTATTAAAAAAAAGAAGTTAGCTAAAAAAGCGACTTATTAAAAGATCTTTAAATAAGTAATTTTTATAATTAATCTAAAAGACTTCTATTAGAATTATTACTAATTCTTTAATCTTAAATAGCGATAAAAAGTAATTAAGAATTATTAAGATAATTTTTATTATATTTATTATAAGTCTAACTATTTAGCTATTAATTATTTAGATTAATTATCTTTTTACTTTTTACTACGTATTAATAAAATTAACGTATATATAAATAATTATATAAATAAGAATTTAATAGACTCTAAGTATTTAAAGTTAAAAAATAAATAATTTTATTTAGAGTTATAAATTAAGATAAAATTCTAATTCTATATATACTAGAGAAGACTAGATATAAGTTATTTATAATAAAGCCTTTTCTAGTTTAAAAAAATTTAATCTTTTAAAAAAAGATCTATAATCTTTATTTTCTTATAAATATAGAGATTATTAAGTATATATTTATTAATAAATATCTAATAAAAAAGATTTATTATATTTTAGCTATTAAACTAGTTTAGTTATTAAAATTTAAGCTTATTTAAGGTTATAATAATTAGCTATATAAGAAGCTAATTATATATACTATCTATCTTAATCTTATTCTCTTTAGTTATAAGAAGTTAATTATATCTATCTTAATTATTAATCTTAATTAGTATATAGCTATTTTAGAAAAGCTTTAAATAAATTATTTTAAAGTACTACTTAATATAGATAGTAACTCTATTCTTTTTTTTAAAAATCTTACTCTTATTATTCTCTTTTTATCTATTATCTTCTTAGTCGAGTCGCTATTTTTAGTTAAAATATTTTAGAAATTTTTTTTTAAACTATAAGTTCTTTCTTACTCTTAATTATTTTTAAAGAATTAATTCTTCTTAATCTATAATATAAGTACTACGTTATTTATCTTTATTATATATTAAATAAAGAATATAAGAACTTAGTTATTTATTATATCTATAAAGAATATTAATAGAGAGATTATATTTAATACTATAATTAAGATAAAAGAAATAAGTCTTATATTAATTAAAGTATCTACTTATAATATAAAGAAAGTTAAATATAAGCTTTCTATAAAATATTATAACTTTTTAAATATTTTTAATTAATCTAAGATTAATTATCTATCTTTATACTAACTCTATAATTATAAGATCGAGCTTAATAGTAATATTAAATCCTCTTAAAATTATATCTATTATATATTTCTCTATAAATTATAGAAGATTAAGAAATATTTAATAAATAATTTATTTAAGAGATTTATTACTTTTAATAAGATTTTCTATTTTTTATTAATTCTTTTTACTTTAAAGACTAATAGTAATCTATAGTTTTATATAAACTATTATAAACTTAATATATTTATTAAGTATAATTAATACTCGCTACCTCTAATTAAAAAGATAATTAGAAAGATAGATAAATATAAATATCTTATATAATTAAATATTATCGCTATCTTTAATAAACTTTAAATAGACTTTAATAGTAAAGACTTTATAATCTTTATTATTACTTTAAAAGCTTATAAATATTAAGTACTTCTCTTTAATTTAATAAATAATTTAAGTATATTTTAATACTATATTAATAATATTCTATTTAACTTTTTAAACGAATTTTATTAAGTTTATCTTAATAATATTCTAATTTATAGTAAGACTAAGAAGGAATATTAAGTATATATAAAATAAGTACTAAAATAATTATAAGAGATTAAACTTTAAATAGATATTTATAAATATAAATTTAATATAAAAGAGATTATCTTTTTAAATATTATTATATTAAATAAAGATCTATATATAGACTTTAAGAAGATTAAATATATTTTTAATTAAAAGATTTTAATTAACTTAAAGAAGATCTAAAGCTTTATAGAATTTATAAACTTCTATTAATAATTTATTTATAAATTCTTAAAGATTATTTATACTCTTATTAATCTAATTAAAAAGAATACGTCTTTTATATAAAATAATATCTATAAAAAGTCTTTTTAATATTTAAAGAATTAAGTAATATTTATTTTAATTTTTAAATATTTTAACTTCTCTTACTAGATTATTCTTAAAATTAACTCTTCTAATTATATACTTAATAAGATACTATTCTAATATAATAATAATAAAGTATTATACTTTATAGCTTTTTATAATAAAAGTATAATTCTAGTTAAATATAATTATTATATTTATAATAAAGAGTTATTAGTTATTATTTAATATTTTAAATATTAAAGATTAAAGTTAAAAGATATTAATCTATTAATCTAAGTATTTATTAATTATTAAGTATTAAAGATCTTTATAGAAAATAAAGAACTTATATAATATTAGATTTAATACTTAGATATTCTATTTAAATATAACTTTAAAATTATCTTTTAATTAAATAGATTAAATAATAAAATTAATATTCTAATCTATATATCTATATCTACTCTAAAGAATAATAAGAATAAGAGAATATAGTATTAATATTAAATTATTTTAACTTCTAATTAAATTTAACTTTAAATAATTAAGATTAAAAAAAATATTTTTAAATAAATTTACTAGTTAAATTTAATTAATCTTATATATAATAAATTTTATAAGATAATTTCGTGAAATTAATATAAGCTTTATAGTTAGACTTTAAAAAGATTTTAAGTTATTAATAAAGTTTTCTATAAAAATAATCTTCTTTAGATATCTAATATCTCTAAAAAGTTATATACTAAGTTAATAAAAGAGATTTATAATTAATCTTTAAGTAGTTATTATAAAATAAGAAGAATTATAAATCTTCTTATCTATTATTACTATTAGCTAGACTTTATATTTATTATTAAGTAATATATTTAAAACTATTTATTTCTATTAACGTAGTAAGTTATTAAAAAATAAGATTAATAGTCTATTAATTCCTCTTCTAATATTTTAAAAGAGATAGTAAAATATTATTATAGATTTTATTACTAGTCTCTTTATATTAGAAAACTATAATATTATTTATACTTTTATTAATTAACTAATTAAGAAATATTATTATATACTCTATTACTAAAGAAATAAAGAATATTTATTAAAAGAATTAATATAGATTTTACTATAGAATATATATTAACTATATAGTCTTTTCTTATTAATTATCTTTAATAGAGACTCTTAATTTATATTTATATTATAAAAGAGTTTTTATAAATATTTATATATTAAAGTTAATCTCTTTATAGCTTACTACTTCTAAATTAATAATTAGATTAAGTAAGTAAACTAAGACGTTAAAAGAGATCTATATATATATTATAACTATCTTTAAAACGATTAAGCTAAGTAGATCTTTATAATTAAGTTTAATAATAATAATAATATATTCTTTATAATCTTTTTTATATTATTCTATTTTAATAAAGGTTTTTATCTATATATATTCTTTAATAAGAATTATATGTTTTATAAGTTAACTCGTAAGTAGCTTTAGACTAGTAAAGCGAAAAATATCGCTATCTATATAGAATAGCTATTAGACTACAGAACTACTAAAATAAAGAAGATCTAAAAAGCTATAAAAGTTTAAATAAATAAGTATTATAAGAATATTATTTATAATAAAGAGAATTAGATCTAGCTATTATTTAAGAATATCTAAATTAAAAGATTTATTAAGAATTTAAAAAATAAAATATTAGATCTCTATTAAGTTATTAGAAAGATTAGTAAAGTATATAAGCTAAAGTTTTTATAAAGTATAAGAAATAATTTTATATTTAATTTAAATATTCTTCGTTTCGTTATAAATAATCTACTCTTAAACTAAAAACTCGAATTACTTAAATTAAATATAATAAGTAATAGCTAGAAGATTTAAGAGATAAATAATATTTTAAACTTTAAAAGATATTATAATAGACTTTAATATAAAGTTAAATAATATAATATAAAAAGAGATAATAAATAGTACTATATTAATATAGATAAATTTAATAGAGTTTAAAAAATAATTAATAAGTACTATTAAACTTATTCTAAGACCGTATAATAAGAAGACGCTAAATTAAAATAAAGTATATATAAATTATCTAAATCTAAGTTTAAATTTAAATTAATATATAATAATTAAGTTAATTATTAATTTATATTAAATTCTATATATATTTATTATATTTATAAACTCGGTTTTAAAGATCTCTATCTTATTATTATTATCGTCTCTCTTACTTCTAGAAGTAGAGAATAGCTTTAATAATCTTATTACTTAATTTAATATCTTAGTAAATATCTTCTAAGCGTTTAGTAATAGAATAGTAACTCTTTAAGTTATAATAAACTAATAAGAGATAACTTTTTAGTAGATTCTAATAATATACTTTCTAATAATTTATCTAATTAGTATACGTTATTTTTAGACGTTTAAAGAGGACTTATTATATATATATAATATTTATTTATAGCGCTAGAATATCGCTATTTAAGAGAAGAAGTATTATTATAAATATACTAAGTATCTAGAGTAGTAATACTCTAAAATAACGTTATTCTAATCTTAATATACCTTTCTTATATTCTTTATATAATAATCTTTACTTCTTAGACTTAATTTATTCGTTATATATTACTATTAATCTAATCTAGTTATAGTTCTAATACTTTTTATTCTTTAAAATTATTAAAACTCTTTATTCTTTTATCTATTTTAGAAGGCTACTAGCTTTTTTTTAAATATTTTTAAAAAACTTTTAAAGTTCTATTATATTAAGTAAAGTAATCTCTTTTTCTAGATTTTTAATATATTAAAGTTATAGTATATTATTATTATCTAGTACTCTTATTTCTTAGCTATTTAAGATATTATAAAAACTAGTAATAATTTAAATAGTATTCTTTTAAATAATAATAGCTTAATAAGATAATTCCTTAACTACTTAAGAAAGAATATTTAAGCGGAGTTAAATATAGAGCGAAGAAAAAGAAAAAGAGCTAACTTTAAAATTAAATTTAAAATACTCTTAAAGGCGCTAAGAGTTTTATATTTTAAATTAATAATTAAGAACTACTTTAAAGATACTAAAGATAGTAAGCTCTATTTATTAATAATCTTTTATATCTTTATTTTTTATTTTTTAATAGAGTTTATTTCTTTATTAAAGAGAATTATTTATATAAATATTAAGATACTTATATATATATAGCGGTACCTTCTTATAAGAAGTTTTTCTTATAATTAATAAGTTCTAGCTACGAATAGTTTATTTTATTTATAAATAAACTATACTTAAATACTTAATAATCTAATATTAAAATATCTTTATAATAGTTTTAATAATAATTTTCTTTTACTATTTACTTATTAATATAAATAGAAGAATAGATAATCTAGTTATAATATTAGAATTATATTTAGAGTTAAGTCTAATAGAGGTAAATTAAATAAGATAACTAGATAAAAAGTAAATATAGTATAGAAAAAGAATACTTAAATAGTAAAAGAAATTCTTACTAGTCTATATATTAATAAAAATAAGTTAATAATTAATAAATACTCTATAGACCTAATATATAGCTAGAAACCTAATATATAGCTATAAATATCTAATTTCTAGAATATATTTATAATAGTACTAGATCTATAGAGCTAAGTAGAGTATTAAGAAGTAGTATATTAAGTCTAGAATATTAGATCTAGAGTATATTTATAATAGTATCTCTCTCTATAAGTAGTAATACCTCTATCGCTATAGAATAGTACTCGCTAAAAAAAGAAAAAATTTATTAATATCTCGAGTATTTCTCTTCGATAGCGACGACGATAGCGATATTTAGCCTCTACTAAGAATAGCCCCGTAACTAGATAGTAGAAGCCTAAGAAACTAAGAGTTAAATATTAATAAGCGAGATCTAGAAGTCTAATTTAAAGTACTTATAAAGGTACTAAGACTTTTATATTTTAAGTCGTTAATTAGAGAGTACCTTTAGTCTTAAAGAGTATAGCGAAGAATAATAGAAAGTATATTAATCTATAAGTAAAATCTATAAGATTTAAGATCTTATAGCTAATAAAGAATAGCTATTAAATATTAAATAAAAGAAATATAGTAGCTCTATATATATAGTAGACTATAAAGTATAGAAAGATACTAGAATCTATATAGAATAATCTAGATACGTTTAATACTTTCTTTAGCTAATTATAGCTATATAGTCTATCTAATTAGATATTCTTCTTAAGTTCTTTATTTTTAAGGCTAATTATAGCTATAAAGTTAGCGAATTTAGCTAAAGTTAGTAACTTAGTTAGATCGTTAATTACTATTTAGCTTATTAATATATAGTCGAACTTAAGTATTCTATTAATAATAATTCTCTTATAAAATAATAGCTAACGTTAATATATCTTATATAATAATAGTTAATAGAGTTCTTAGTTAGTATAATAGCTTCTTAATTATTATCTTTAATTACTATTAAATTATTTAAATATTTATTTAATTTAAATAAAAGAAATCTAGCCTAAATAGCTTCTTATACTATATTAGATAAGACTATATATTTAGTCTTAATAATACTCTTTATTATAGACTTCTACTTATTAAAACGCTAGCTAATAGCTTCTCTATTTAATATAAATACGTATCTCGCTATAAACTTAGCTAAGTCTTTATTACTAGTCTAATCTATATTAATATAGTTATAGAGTAAGTTATTAGCTCCTCTATAAACGATACTATAATTATATATTCTAGTAAGATATTTAAATACTTGTTTAAGGGCCTTCTAATAAGTATCTATTAAGTTAGTATAGAAAGTACTAAGTTTATATATTATAAAGGCGATATTAGAATAAGTTTTAATTATAAGATATATTAATTAGCCTAAATCTAATTTATATATAGTTATATTAACTAAAGTAGTTTAATATTTCTTTAAAGTAATAATTAAGACGTAATTTATATTAGTTTCTATAGAGAATTATTATAGTTTTATCTTAATTATTTAGTAAGCCTTTAAGATATTCTTAATATAGTCTAGCTAGCTAATTTTAATAGTATCTATAGCTCGATTATATTCTATTTTTATTTTAAGATAGTAGATATATAGATCTAGATCTATAATCTTAAAATAATAATAAAGCTTAACTTTTAGTTAGTTAATTAGTAAATAATCTCTAATAATCTAAATATTATTAATATAGATCGCTATAAAGAGTATACCTTAATCGATCTTAAAAAAGAATAGATAAGAGTTATATTAAAAGTAAATAAATTCTAAACTAAATAGAAACTCTATTAGAGTCTAGTTCTATTTATAAAATAATTATTTAAGACCGTATAAGATCTTTAATAATAAGTATATATTATTTTCTTTCTTAGTAAATTTAGTTAGCTATTTTATATAGATTTCTTTTTTAACGTTAGCGTATAGAAACGCGATTACGATATTAACTAAATCGATCTCTTAATTATACTTAGTAGTAAGAACTAGAATTATATTAAATATTTAAGACTTAATAACGCTAAAATAAATCTTATTATAATTAATTTCTTCTTACTAAAGATAGCTCTTAACTACTTAACGAGCCTTTTATTAAATAATAATTTTAAGAATATTAATCTTCTTTTTATAGACTTAACGACCTCTAAAAACTAAGTAATTATATAGTAATTTAACGAGTTTCTAAGTCTTATTATATCTAAGTAAGTTATATTCGAATTATATAGCTTATAGCTATTAATATTACTTAGAGCTATTAATTATCTTCTTATAGATTCTAGATTTATTAAGACTATCTAATAACGCTATTATAATAGCTATCTTAGCGAAACTCTTATAATAAAGATTATAATAGTCTTTTTTTTAAATTCTAATACTATAGCGAAGTCTTTTTTATATTAAATTTAGATCTTCTATTATAAATTCTTATAGAGTTATTTTATTAGATAAAATCTAATCTAGAGAAGTAATTCTAAATTTAAAATTTTATTTATTATTAAAAATATTAGTAATAAATCTAAAAGAATATTTATTATAAATTTTTTAACTAGAATTTATAATTTTAGATAGAGTAAGAATAATAATATACTTATTCTTCTTATCTATAATGTTAACTAAGTTATCGTTAAATATACTAAAGAGAAGAGATAAGGCTTTAATAGATCTCTATATAATATTACGATATCTAATTAATTAGTATTTATAAGTATTTTATAGTCTATACTAATTAATTTCTCTATAATTAAGAAAAAAATACTTAAATTCTTTTAAAACTATCTTTTTCTTAATCTTATACTTATAATTATATATATAGTAAACTAATTTAAAAGAATATATATAAAAAAGATTAGATTTTCTATTTTAAAGAGTCTTATAAGATATTTTATTTAGTACTAATATAGATAATTTATTTATTATATAGATTATAGTTTTAAAGATCTTAATCTATAAAAAAAAAGAAAGTCTAACTATTAATAACTAAGTATAGACTCTTATTAGAAGAATTCTATTAATATATTTATTAATTTTATTCTATTTAGAAGAATTAGATATTATAAGTTTTTAAATAATTCTTATAGAGTTTATCTAGTTATAAACTTTATTAAAGTTATATTTACTATTATTATTTAAACGAATAATACGTACTTTAATATTAAATTAAATTCAAATATATATTATAAAGTTCTTTAATATAAGAAGTATATTATTCTTTTTCTTTAAGAAATCTATTTAATAATAATAGATATTCTAATTAGTAATTATTAATATATACTTATAATCTTTAATAGTTTTAGAAAGAGTATTATCTTCTTTAAAAAGATTAGTATAGATTTTATAAAATAATTTAGTTATTATTAATATCTAGTTATAACTAGAAGTCTTATACTACTTAGTAATAGTATAAGACTTATAAAACTTCTTCTTAATTAATCTAATAATCTATATTTCTTTTATTATTAAGAAAAGTTTTACTAGATTACTATAATTTAAATAACTAAAAGTTTTATACTAAAATTTTATTAAGATCTTTTTATAAAATAGATTCTTTATAATTATAGCCTTTATTATAGTCTTAGTCTTAAAGTTATTAAACTTACTTAGATAAAGTTTAAATAGTATATTAACTAATATATCTTTTATAATAATATTATTATCGTTATTTATAACTATAAGATATTTCTTAAATACTTTAAAAAAGAGTTTATTCTAAACTAGCGTTCTTAGTAAGATTAAGTTAGTATTTATTTTAAAGTAATAGTAAATATCTTTAATAGATAGTCTCTATTTATTATTCTAACTATTATAATTCTTAATAAGAATATCTAGTTTAATAACTTCTTTATATATTATATAGACTATATTTCTATCGCAGATCTAAATCTTAATTAGCTTACTTAATAGAGTTAGTAATAAAGAGAATTAGACTATAAAGTACGTATAATAAAATAATACTATAGAGTTAAAAAAGAAGTTTAAATTCTTTATATTAAAGTCTATAATATAATAGATCTTCTTTTTTTTCTTCTTCTTTTTCTTTTAAAACTTAGTAATTTTAATCTTATTTTTATTATATTATTTCTGCGAGGCTTTTTTTAGATAGGCGAGAAAGTAGTTATTAAGATAAGAATAGTTATATTTAATATACTTAGACTAATTACTATTACTATTACGTTCTCTCTATTAATTATTAGACTTATTATTATTATTAAATATTAAGATTAAGGCCTTTAAGGCCTTTAATTTCTTTAAATTCTAGTTTAAAAATATTATCTTTTAATATCTCTTTTTATCTATAACTTTATTATAAATCTTATTAAAATTAGATTTAAGTAGCCTTCTATAGGCGTCTTTACTACGAAAGTTTAAGATAATCTTAATAAATAAGTTATAGAATAAGAAAAATCTATAAAGAAATATAATTATAATAATCTATTATAGAAATATTAATTTTAACTTTATTAAAGAGAATTTAGTCTTCTTAATAGTTTCTATTTACTTAATTATATTCTTATAACTTTCTAATATAGTCCGGGTAATAGTTCGCTATAGAATCTTATATAAAGTATAGTCTTTTAATTTATATTAGCTTTAAAGCTTAGTAATTATATAATAGTAGTTATAAAGATTAGTAATATAAACTAATTTTCTAGACTTTAATAAAGATCTAATAGTTTTAGTAATATATTTATTAGTTATCTTCTAATAGATAGAGTATTTATTAAACTTTATTATAGTCTTCTTATTCTTTCTAGTTAATAGAGTATTATCGCTAGTAAGAATCTAGTTAATATTAGCTATTTTATATATACTTAGTAGAGTATTATATTAATAATTCTAATTCTTAGTACTATCTAGTATAGAAATACTAATATTATTTACTAAAAAGTAAAAGGCGATAGTACGATTCTTTTAGATAGCGATTCTTTTATTATTAGTAAGCTATTTAATAGCTTTAGGCGAGAGTATAGAGAATTTCTTTATAAATTTCTCTATATTCTTTATATTTCTCTAATCTTAGCTCTAGTCTTTCTGGTTAGAATTAGATATTCTAGATAATAGAAAAGTAAGTAGAAGTTATTTTAAAAGTATAATACTTAAAAGAGTACTTTAGATATTAATTTAATAGTAGATAATTAAATTCTATTCTTCTAAATTAATCTAGATCTTATAACTTCTTAAAGGATATAGCGAAGAATAATAGAAAGTATATTAATCTATAAATAAGATTTATAAGATTTAAGATCTTATAGCTAATAAAGAATAGCTATTAAATATTAGATAAAAGAAATATAGTAATCCTATATATATAGTAGACTATAAAGTATAAAAAGACGCTAGAATCTATATAGAATAATCTAGACACGTTTAATATTTAGAGATACTAAAGATAATAGGTCTCTACTAACTAATACTCTTATTAGCGATCTCGCGAATCTTCTTCTACTATCTACTATAGAAATACTAGGAGTACGTACTTACTACTAGCTATATTACTAACGAGATATAGAGATAAGTAACTATAGCTTAGTTTACGTTAGTACTATATTCTTCTACTTATTTTTCTAATAGTAGCTATAAAATATTAAGAATCTAGACTTACTACTAGCGATATTAGCTAGAAAAGTAAGTATATATATAGCTATATTAGTAGCTTACTTCTTAAAGTACTTCTTAAACTTCTTATAAAGATTCTTAATAGTTATAACTAGAAGAATCTATAGCTTAGAACGATATATAGAATAATTACTCCATAACTTAACTAGCTAGATAATAAGAAACTTAAATAAAGTATATCTTATATAGAGATCTTTAACTATTAGATATAACTTTAGATTAATCTAATAGAATAATAGAGATAATAAGATAATTTAATATATTAAAAGAGATAATAATAATAGAGCTAAACTAATCTCTATAGAAGCGAGTAAGATTATAGCTATTTTAGAAGTAGTAGAGCTCTTAATAGCGAAGTTAGATTTTAACTTAAATATATATACTATTCTCTTCTTTTAAAAAGTGATAATCTTAACGCTAGAATCGTTCTTCGCTTATATAGTAAGCGGAGCTATAGTAAGTTTACTAGTAAACTTACTTATAAGAATAAAGTATTTATTTCGAATATAATTATATAGTTAATTTTTTAACTAAAAGATTATCTTATAATAATTATAAGTAGATTTATTATAGATACCTAATTAACTATAATCTAGAAGTCGATTAATTAATAAGAATAATACTAAGTAAGTAATATATTTATAATATTCGAGAGATATTTACGAAGCTAACTAGAAAAGTAATTTTAGAATAGTTAGTAAAAGAGATATCTTAAACTTAGCTATTAATTCTTTAATATACTTATTAAGATTTATATACTTTAGAGTCTTCTAAATATTTTAACTTTAAATAAATATAGATCTATAAAGATACTTAGAAAGTAGCTTTAGAATATTCTTTTTATAATATTAATCTAAATACTTTAAAAGACGCTTTATAAACTTATTAATATTATAGAAGAGAAGAATTTCTTAGAAATTATAATTTAAAGAGAAATTAAAAAAGCTAATATCTTAAGAAATAAAAGTAGGTTTTTAAAGATTCTTAATAAATTTATACTAAGATAAACGCTTAATATACTTAGAAATAGAATCGTTATAAGACTTCTAATTAATAAGATTTATACGATATTAACTATATTAAATATTATTATAATTAGAT
Source organism: Parmelia sp. 050094 (assembly GCA_018257885.1). Classification (NCBI taxonomy): domain Eukaryota; kingdom Fungi; phylum Ascomycota; class Lecanoromycetes; order Lecanorales; family Parmeliaceae; genus Parmelia; species Parmelia sp. 050094. The sequence continues at coordinate 54,893 of JAEUBB010000121.1, read as the reverse complement.
TTAATAGAAGCGTATTTAAATCTAGCCGTAGTAAGATTCTTTAGAGTAGATAAAATATATAGCTATTTAAATAGTATAGTATATAGCTATTTAGATAAGAATATAGCCCGGCGTTTAATAAGAATTAATATATTAATATTAATAAATAGATTACTTAATTAAGAGCTTAATTCTTACTTAATAAAGATAGAAGATTAAGATAGACGTATTAAGAATATTTATATCGAGATTATAATAAGAGAGTACTTTATTTCTTCTCGCGTACTCTAATAAAGATAGTAGCTAAATAATATTAATTCTTTAGTTTATAATATTAGAATAATATTAAAACTAAGTAATAATATTAAGAAATAGATAGCGATATTAAGAAATAAATAATACTTTATTTCTTCTAGCGTACTTAATTAAGATAAGAATATTAAGAAGATAATAGATATAAAATAATTAATTTTAGCTAAACGTCTCTATTATTAGAATATTTATATTAAGATTTAAATATAATCCTTAGAGAAGTAAAATTCTAAGGGAGTTAAATATAAATATTAATATTAGAATTTCGAGTATTCGTATTATAGTAAATAAAAGAGAGTACTATATTTCTTCTTATATACTTTAATAAAGATAGTAATAAATAATAGATATAAAAATAATTATTCTATATACGTATTTCTACTATTTAGATATAGATATATTAAATATATTAAAGTTAGAGCGAAGAAGAGTTTTTTTTATAGCTAATTAATATACTCGTTTCTTATCTATTCGAGGTACTACGAAGAATAATAATAATAATAATATAATTATTAGTAATAGAGTTTTCTTAATAATTAAAGAATAAGATCTTTATAACTAAAGATCTAGTTAACTATATAGTTAATAGTTCGTTTACCTCTCTAAGCTAATAGTTAAAGTATATATAAAGACGAGCTCTCGAGAATTAAAATAAGTCTATTATAGTATAAGAACCGTACTAGAGATAGTTTAATAATAATATTAATATACGAAGATAATAGGCTAAGAAGAAAAGGTCTATCTAAGAGAAAGAAATAGATCTTAAGTACTAGATCTATAGAGCTAAGTAGAGTATTAAGGAGTAGTATATTAAGCCTAAAGTATTAGACCTAGAGTACGTTCGTAACACTAATAATCTTTAGAAATATTTAATAAGACTACGAGAATAAGTTATTATCTAAGTATAAATTTATAATTTAGCAAGTAGCCTTAGATCTTAACGAACGTATAATCGAGAACCTACTTAAGTATATTATTTCGTAAGTAGGTAAAGGCTTAAAAAGATTTTAGTTCTTAATAAATAATAGATTAATAGCCGAAGTAGTAACTGCTAAGGATTTACTCGTAGAGATATTAACGAGAATTTACGATATACTATAGAAACGCCTTCCCCCCCGAAAGAAAAGAAAAGCAAGATAAATCCGCTATATTATTTAGGTAATCGGTGTAGAAATACGGTGGTCTGTACTAAAAGTCCTGAACAAGAAGAATTCGAGAGTAAGAAAGAGTCTTATAAGTCCGAGTCTAAGAGACACAGCGTAAATAGATTTAAGGGATTTTGCCCCTAGAAAATGGTACCTTAGTACGTTTAAGACTTATTCTAACGTTTATTTAAGGTAAGTAACGTAAGTAACCTATATTTTAGAGATCTAAGATAGGTTTGTAAGTAAGAAAGAGTCGTATAATTCTGAGTCCTAGAAATATAATTTAGATAAATTTAAGGAATTCCGCCCTTAGTAAATAGTACCTTAGTACTTTCAAGGGCTATTTTAACGTTTAATTGAGGTAATTGACCTACCTTTTTGACCTTATATGCAAGGCTTAGTATCTAGGACTTTTGGTGCAGACCTCTACAGCTCTATGATTGTGCTATTTTTTGGGGTATTTACCCCAGGAAACTCGCATAAAGCATGTGCATTCACGACCCACGGGCGTAACGCAACATCTAGCGCACGAGTTACTCTCACGCGAGAAAGCTAATTCGGATTGTTTACAAGCTTGATCACATCAGTATGCAGATTGTTTGCCCTTGCCCTTGCTTTCCAACAGCTGCTTCTTCGGCGAAGTTCCTCTCTTTCACTTGGCTCTTAAGGTTGTTGAGGTTTGATGCACCACCTCTCAATACCCAGCAATCTAGCCAATGGCGACGTGATTCATGGTCTTGGCATGGCTACATACTTAGTCTTCACACCATCCTAGATAGTCAATCAATCATATTTTCCAACAAAGGTACCTGGTGGTGCCATCATCAAGATTGCAGGAATTGCAACGTCTCTGAGCAGAATCTTAACGTCCCGTCTAAGTTGTTGGGGGACACATTACTCTTCTCACCAGATACCTTGTGTTATCTTCAGACCAGAAAGACACGAACTAGGCTGCAGCGGTCGCGCTAAGAGTAGAAGTGACGCACTATAAACACACTCGCTCTTCACAACAAGCCTGTACGTCTCACTCCAATTTCGAATTGTGTTGCATCCACCACAACTATGGGTACTCGCGGACTTAGGATTATCAAGTTTCGAGGCCGTTACTGGATCTTCTACAATCACTGGGATAGTTATCCTGAGAATGGCCTTGGGAGCAGCCTGGTCGATAGTATCCCGGTCGATCCTGGGCGGTATCAGACGTGGCTCCAGTCTCAGCGTCATCTCTTTGCCAAATGGGACTCGTTGCTACAAAATTTCTTGACTATTCAGCCTGAGGATATGTGCAAGCTCGAATCGGGTCATACTCAGATGCCTGTCTTTCAAGCTGCATTTGATGAAAGATTGCTAGACGACGCGCCGCCCTTCTATCAAACAGGATTCAATGACATCTCCATCGAATGGACCTACACAATCGACCTTGACCGCGAAGTCTTCTCTGTTGACAATGGTGCCCATTTCAGCCTCAATCACATACCCAGAAACAATAAGTGGATCGAAGCGCTCTTTATAGACGGCAGGCGCGAAAGATATCTGCTACCACAGCTCGTTCCTACAGAGTCTGTCGCTACGTTGGCCTTAGATCCGCCAAGCTTCACACCTTGCACCGAATACCAGGCGCTGCAGACGAAGTTAGTCAAACCTAAGAGCTTCGACCACATCTCACCCATTCACGCCACTGGACCTAGACTTCGTTGGATGTTGTTCAACTTATTCCAAAGAACACAGCAAGCGGATCTTTCTGTCAGCTTGCTCGGCTGGCAAGCCCAAGATCTGCCGTTCCGTGAGCTTGTAT